>PVJL010007609.1:0-75974 GCA_004026885.1 Lyroderma lyra | reverse complement strand
CTCCTTCCCTCCTGCCCTCCTCCCTCCTGCCCTCCTCCTGCCTCTCTCCCTCTGTCTTACCGTTTTCTAATTTGGTTCCTCCTTTGCCAAGTGTGTGCCGTCTACACTGTGCTAGCTGCTGACAACCCTCGTAACAAACCGTGGGGTCCCCGTCTTCCAGGCGTTCAGGTCCGCAGAGCAGCCCATTGGGGACAAACTCCACGCACGGCAGAGCTCACTGCTTCGTGGAGGCAGGTGTGGCACTAGAAGAGACACACTAGTGACCTCTTGGTAAACGAAAGAAACACCACAGAGAGATGGCATTTGAGTGGAAGCCTTAAGGACGACCCACAGGGGTGTGTGAGGGAGGGTGTGAGGGACGGGGTCCGACCGGGAGCAGCGGTCCGAGAGAAGCAGGAACTCGGGTTCAGACCCAGCTCTTCCTTGGATTGGCAAACGTATGATACGTCACTTCCCCATCAGAAGCTTCGATTTCCTCACCTGTAACCTGGGCTAACAACATCTGCCTCAATAGAGTTGCTGTGAGGAATCAGCCAAGCCACGTACCCCAAGACCTCGGCCCACGCCTGGGTGAGGGGGAGCCCTCTCCAGGAGTGGGCAGTTGTGACCGCTGTGGTTGGGGGAGGGGCCGGGGCCGGTATCCCTTCGTCTCACAGTCATAGCACGAACCTAGGGACAGCTGTGGTGACGTAGCTGGAGCTGTGTGGCATAACGACATGCCTCCCCATCTCAGCACTGAGCGCCCTGGTGTGACCCTTGACTGCTTCTTCCCTGGGAAGCTGTGGACGTGCTTACCCGCAGCCATCACCAGCTTCTAGAAGCCAGGTGCTTCTGCTCAGCATCCTGCTGGGTCCAGTGAAGCGTTGGGCCCATGGTGCAGGGATCACCAGTCAGATGCTGCCTCCTGGGGAAGGAGCACATGCCCTGGGGGTGGGGGTGGGGGTGACCACGAGGTGTCCAGGGCCAGCATGCCCTGTGGGAGAGAGAGCAGACTTCTACTGTCCTCGGGCAGCTTGGTCCTGCCTTGTCACGGACTTGGCACAGACCCTGAGCAGGACACAGCTGCTGAGGCTGGCCGTGGGTGGGTCGGGGCATGGTGGTGGCACTCCCCTGCGCTCCACGGGCTGTCCTGGTGGCAGAGAACAACCTTAAGATCACTATGATCAGCTGTCAATCAATCAATGGCTTTGGCATTGCATTTCGAAAGAAATGAAAAAGGAGAGATTTTGTTGATGACTTAGAAGAAACGTAAACCAGGTGCTTTGACATAATCGGACGCTACTTTATTACAAATCCCTCCCCGGAAGTTAGAGGCCACTGGCAGTATTTTACCGGATTTCCGGTTCTGTGTGAGGTCAGGGGTCACGGTCCTCATACAACACCGCTCTAGTCCTTGTGCCGGTGGAGCAAGATGCAAGAGGACTTTGGTGGAGATGGAAGGTTCTGGGAGTGTGACACAACCCGTCCCCATCGAATCCTCGAGGAACGGTTTGTATTTGGGGGAGGGGCTGTCCTCAGGCACCCCGTTTCCTGGAGGCCCCCCACCCCCCACACCGGCCCCCGAGAGCAGCTAGCACGTGCTGGGGGAGCTGTGTCGGCCGTCTTCTCTCCTTTAGAAATGTGCGGATGTGGGATCCCATTTCCCGAAGGGCAGACGCCCACGGCCTCTGTCTCCCGACCGTCGCTTCTCGCTGTTGGGCCAGTTGGACCCTGGTGCGGGGCAGCGAGGCCTGCGCACCATCCTGCGGTGGCCGCTGGGGGACTGTCTCGAACGTGTAGTCTTCACACAGAGGCACTCGCTACATTTTGGGTGAGGACTAAGCAAGACTCAGACTCAGAAAGTGACAGATTAATAACAGAAGCACGTTTCTGTCCCCAGGTCTCGTTTTGTCCCTTTTCTGAACGGAAGGGTTCACCTACGGTAGAAGCAGGAACAAAACCTTTAGTGCTGGGAGGGAAGAGCACTGAGCCATCTGCCCAGCGTGGGGCCCTTTCCCTGCATCTGTTGACCTGGATAAAGAATTCTAGAGGGAAACAAGAAAAACAGACCATCAGCCCGTGCCCTGACGCGTCAGCAGGGAAAGGGGAGGAAGGAGGCCCGTCGTGAGTGACCCACGCAGTGTCGCCCGCTCAGGCCGGCCGCTGGTATAGAGATGCCCGCCCTGAGCTTCCAAACAGAGGAAGGGGCAGCCGGGGCAAAGCGGACGGAGGCCGACGGCCCTGGGCTCGGGAGGCTGCCGGACGCAGGCGGGCGATGGCGTCGTGAACGGGGACAGGCCTCTCGGGGTGCTCAGGGGCGTCAGGAGAGGACCGGCCGGCCGTGGGCGTACACCGCACCCCGTCCTACCCTTCCGGCCCCTGGGGGAGACGCCTCTTGACCTGACGTGTACGTGGCTACACGCCTCCCACAGCCTGATTTTTTCCCCCCGTATTAGGACTAATAAAGAAGAAACTCAGGGATCCCTTTTCAAAGGTGATATTTAACAAACACCATCTATTTTCCAAATCTACAAGACAGACTTTTATGTTCTTTTCCATGTAGATGAGTTGGAGTCCTGGACTGTATTGATATTTAATAATATTTTCAGCTACCAGGTGTATGTGATTGCACATTTCACCTCTAATATGGGCTGCGAATACTCCCTAATAATCGGAAACAGAAAAAGTCTCCTTTCAACTTGAACATAAAACTGTCTTGCAGCTACATACATACAACGAAGGCTTGAAAACCTCTCTGTGATGAATTCAGTAGAACGAGATTCCTTTGTAATTGGATTAAGATTTAATAGTCTTCGGGGAAATCATTCAACCTCAGAGAAACTGGACTGTTCCTTGGCTGGTGAGGGAGGTTCGCCTAAAAGGACTTAGGAGAAACTTTAGGAGAAAAATACTCTTCAAGTCCATTGTGGACGTGAGGGTGCTGAGGGTTGTTCTTTCAATGATCAGTCCCGGGCGAGGCTGAAAAGCAATGGTCAGAGGCACGCACAGGCTCCCCGCACCCCTTCCAGGGCAGGTCAGATTCAGGGACCTGACAAAGGAACCCCGTGGAGGGAGAACCTCTTTGCCAAAATTTCCAAAAGCTTTGAATCAACACTTTTATGTTTTCTGGCCACAGGGATGTGCAGACACGAACCAGGGGGATTGAAGAGAGCTTTTCAGGAAAAGAAGAAGAGAGAATTTCAAAGACATAGAGCAAGACACAATGACACCAAGGATAGACACCCAGGTGAGGGGTTCTGAGCTCCTCCACACGCCTGAAACTCAAACACGTGACCCCACGCCCGCACCGTAGAGAAGTAACCTAGTTGTCCTGCAGTCAGGGATGAGAAAACCTGCAGTTCTTCTATCACCAATTCTTTTTTGCACCAGAAGTTGGTGTAGGAGCTGACAATGACCACAGCTGGCTGGGTGACGTGGGCAGTGCCCAGCTCAAGGCCCGAGCCAACAGGTCTGCGACACGGGATTCTTGTCCTAAGCATCGGAGGTGGCTGGCGTGCCTCAGGGCTCAGACCTTGCCAGAAAGCCACTTCTGAGCACGTCATTGGCAGCCTGAAGCCCACGAGGAGAGATCTTCGCTTCAAGGTCCTCTCCAGAAGCTCATCCCTGCATGACAGGAATGAGAACAGCGTAGAGAAGCAGACTCGATCTCGGGTCCGGGTGAAGTGGTCCCCAGATCTGTGAAGGGGTCAGCCCTCAAAGCTCGTGACGCACATCTGATCTGTCATCTCCCACGGTGCCTTCTGGTGCCCGATTTAGAAGATTCACAGTGTCTGTGTGTGACCGCAGGGTAACCATGGGCCCAGAACATCACTCACGTGGGAGACTTTCCCTAAACCCAGCGTGCCGTAAGGTCAGAAATGCAGAAGGAGGTCATGGATTTTAATCCAAGTGGGGGATGAATCAATGAGCAAGTACATCGCCTGAAACTCCTGAAAAATTTTTGGTATAAGTGTCCTCTATCACGACCCAAAGGGCAAAGCCTGGCTGAGGACCACCTGAGAGGCGCCAACACATGAATTTAGACACCCTGGAAGACAGGAGGAAGCACAGAAGTCTAGTGTTTCAGACGTGGCGTGAGCTCTGAGGGGCAGGGTGGTGTCCCCAACCAAACAGAATGTTGCATCCCTGTGCTCTGGATGACAGCTCCGATTCCACCCGGGCTGCACAAGCGCTGGCCATGTAGATGGCGGAAACTGAACCCCAAAGTGAGAATCTGGTTTCTCGCTAGTTGTTGTGGGGGAACCTGCCCCTGACCTCGTTACTCTGGGTCAATCTAAGCCGCCAGTCCCCGCATTCCCACAGGGGCAGAGCTGCATAGCCTCATCCTTGGAGATCGCTGGGTCTCTCTGGGTTCTGCCTCTCCCCCAAGTCTCAGCTCTGCCTGCTAGTGGCCATCATCTCTGACCTGCATGGGCTGCCCTAGAGACCCTTCTGACTCCAATCCCAGTAGATGCCTGCCTTGCTCACTCTTAGGACCTGAACCCCGGCTGAGACAGGCTGGGGTGCAGGTGGGACAGATGGCTGGTGACAGGTCACAGCATGGCTGGATCCATCAGAGCTGAAGAAGTCTCCTCTGCGCCCATTAGAGCTCATCTGCCGTCTCACCCTGGCCGGACAAGGGCTGTCACTGTAGCCATTTCACAGACAGGAATCTGGGCTCTGAGTGCTAGAGCTCGACTCCTCAGTGTGGGTTTTGTGAGGGTCACATGGGATGTACTGAGGGTTACAGTGGCTTTGTAACGTCTGTCTCCTTATCCACCAGCTCTGCTCCACGCTACATAGGACAGTGGCCCCTGATGGCCTCTGTGCAGAGTGCCTGTCTCCCCGTGTAAGACCCTGCTCCTCTTCCTGGGGCTGAACAGCTGCCTGTGGGGTGATGAGAAATCCAGGCTCTCTGAGCAGGTTTCTGACATTTAATCCTGATTCTTAACCAAAAGGAATGGACGGATGAAAAGAGAGACAGCGAAAGGCAGAAGCATGCGTGTCTACCAACGCACATGTGCAGGCAGGTGTATGTGTACGTGTGTGTGTGTGTGTGTGTGTGTGTGAGAGAGAGAGAGAGAGAGAGAGAGAGAGAGAGAGAGAGAGCGCGAGCGCATGACACAGCCCCCCGGCCTTGCTCCTTGGCTCGGTCAGCTTGGCTGGATGAAGGACTGACTGATAGTGAGTCTCACATAGCCAGCCCCTCGTCCTAGGTCTGTGCCATGAACCTCAGAGCTCATTGAAATGTTGGCAATACCATCACTGTTAGGTGAGCTGTGCTCCTTTCGGTGTCATTTCAGGGGTCCAAGATGTCTCTACCTTATGAACCAGTGACAGAATAAAGCCCCGAGCACAGGGTCACTGACTTGTATTCAGGGAAGGAGAGCAAAGCTTCTGGAAGAGAGCAGACATGGTCCTGTGTGGCTCCCACGCTGCTCCTCCTCTACACGGGCACGCAGCCAGCTACGAATCAACTACGGAGAGTGTACTGGACACTGATAGAGAGAAATAAGAAGTTCCCATCCGAAAGTAAATGTATTTTTAGCAGGTTCTAAAATAGCTATCAACCGCATTTGGAATTCCTAGCTAATCTTCACCAACTGTTCAGACTATCTCAATAAAAGTTCAGTGTTTCTTTTGAACTCTATAGTCACACACACAGGTATCGAGAACTACACCTACACCTATCAAACACGCACGTGTGAGAATGCGGACTGGTGTATACAGAAGCAGTACAAGTCCGTGCTGGAAGTCAGAGCCGCCCCCTTTAGCATAACTGCTGGGGCTGGACCCCTGCTGGCAGGACCCCAAGGGTGGGTGAAGGGACCTCAGTTGTCTGAGAAGCAGAGTGCATCCTGCTGCTTCGCTGTCTTGCATTACAAGGACCCCTGGGTGACAGACAAATTTAGAAGGCGCGTGTACACTGAAGTTCATTGTAGGAAACACATTGGTCCTCACTGAACTTTCCCAGTGGGCACAGTTCCATTGAAGTATGGGAATTCACCATTACATTCTTTCGTGGACTGGCCACTGTTCTCAAGAATGTTTGAAGTTCGTGATGAGAACCCCGGCTTATCCAATTTTCCATTCCCAAAGTGGAATTCTATAATAACTCCTCAGACATCCACTTCCCATGTGTCTGTCTGTCACAGCGGAGGGCCGAGTGAAGATCTCCTGAAGACGACCCAGAGCTCAGTCACTGACTGGGACTGAAGTTCCCATGAGCCCAAGTGAGGGGGAAAAGTTAACTTCCTATTTTTATTGAGACAAAAAACTCCAACAATCCCATCTGTACGTTTCTTATGAACATCAAGTGCATGACCCTTACTCTCCAACACCCCACACCGGTAGGTTCTACCAGGTGCATGCTGGTTGGATAAATGACCATTTATATTAACTTACTCAATCCTCCCAGCTATCTTTCTCGAAGGTACTGCTATTGGTCCCATTTTATGGATGAGAAAATGGAGGCGCAGTAAGTATTTTGACTTGTTGGCCCAAAGTCACACGGCCGTGGAGCTGGGGTTTGAACCCAGACAATCAGATGTCCAGGGGCTGGCTCTTCAGCTCTTTTGCAAAATGCCTGTGCATCTCTGAGAGCTGTGTGTCCACAGGGATACGACGGTTCCTGTGCTCTCCTCAGTACAACGGTTCAGTCAGAGAGGCTGATAGTAAAGCCATAATCATATAAACATCTTCCTGTTGTGAAGTCCAAGATCAGCTCAACTCACATCCTCTCTCTGTGCTGAGCGTGGTCTTCCAACTGGTCTACCCACTGCAGCACCTCCTTATGAGCGTCCATCAATGCCTTTGAGCTCAGTCAGCTAGGGTAGCAGCATGGGCCATTGCAGGAAAAAGATTATAGCAGCAACACTTTTTGAAGAAGCAAAATTTAAAAAATAACAGGAGAAGTAAACTCTAGGACATTTCTATTGCTGCCATAGCAAATTATGGCGAACTGGGGCGCTTAACACACCACCGATGTGATACCAGAGTTTTGTAGGTCTGACGTGTCTCCAAGTCAGGTGCCAGGTATCAGGTGTCAGCCAGCCTGAGGCCCTTCTCCAGGCTCTGGAGGGGACCCCGGCCTGTGCCTTTTCTAGCTTCTAAAAGTAGCCCCAAGCTTCAGCTCATGGTTTTGTTCCTTCATCCTCAGACCTAGGATGGTAGTGTTTTTCTGACTCCCCTGCTCTTTCTCTGGCCTTAAGTGAGAAAACATCTTTGTTTTTAGTGATTGGAGTGATTCGATTATGCTCAGCGCGGTATTCCAGGGTAATTAATTTCCCTGCTCAGTCCTCAGCTTGAATCCTACCCCAGTCCCTGCTGACGTTAAGATAGCATATTCACAGGGACTGGGGATTGTGATGTGCTCATCTTTGGGGACCACTATTCTGTTTACAGTGTGTGGCTATATATCGTAGCCGTTTTCTATCAAGAAATTAAATTGTGCCTAAATCTTCAGGTTGAAGAATTTGCCTAATAGCTGTGCTAATTAATTGAAATTGGAAAATTGATCACGTGTGAGGGTTAGTGCGAGACACTTTTGCTTTGTTTGTTTTAGGATGATGACCTCCTACCTGCTTGTAGAAACCCGGATGCAGCATGGCGAGTTTGGAGCACCTGCTGCAAACCCTAAGAAGCTGAGACGTAGACATGGAAGCTACTTGCACACCACTTTTCCGCGTGTCGTTTAGTGTGTTGTTTTGACTTTTGCTTTCTCCTGTCTGCGAAAGCCCTCTCCTGGTTTTTGATCCACTTGTCTGTCCTGTTAGATTTCCCCTAAGTCCAAAAGGGAAGAAGGAAACCGGGACCACCCACATTTCCTTCAAAGAGCCCGACTGAAAAATCTGTTGCAGCCGGGTGTGAGCTGCTGTCACTGGCTTTCCAGGCCGGGGTAATGGCACGAGCCCTCGTGTCCTATGTTGGCCAGTTCCTGTGCTGTAAATATTTCCTCAAAGCTGATTTTAAGTTTCTGAGGGTTTAACAGCTGGATGCAAAGTTCCTGAATATTTAAACAATGGGCTCGCACGAGATGTACGATACAGCACCAGCACACCACTGGGCCAGCCTGTCTTTCTCAATGGCCTCGGTCTTTCCCTTTCCCCTGACTTTGGCCATGTTGTCACCTCAAGTACACATATCTGTCTGTTTAAGACAATCAGCAAATGGAGGATTCATCTTCCAGAATGTTCCATGTATTAGGTCTTCTTTTCCATTCCCGCCCCCAAAGCCCAGATCAGTGACCTGCGGGGTGGACGGAGGCTCCCACCATCGCCTGCCCTGAGCCTGCGTTTCCTGCCTCCTCTTCTCCCAGAACCACTCTCGGCTGCTGCCAAGGCTAACATCCAACACGCCACCTCCCACGGAATGACCGTCTAATGCCCAAAGGAGATGTTGTCCATTTATGAAAGATAGACTCAAAACCGTGGGAGTGAAATCAAGCAGTTTGGAAGCCTCATTTATTCGGTCCTTGCTTTAAACCAGGTGTTATTTTGTCATTGTTATGGTGTGAATTATTATAGCCAAGCAAACCACATGCACACGTTTAACCCCCATGCACACATTTTAGATGTGAATATTGGGATGGGCTACAGCATTCCTTCATGTGCATGATTTTTTGTTATTTAACAAGAATCTATTCTGTAACAAGGTGTAACGTTGTTGAGCTAAAAAGAGATTTATGACTCATGCTCACAAAGGAAATAAGACAGGTGTATATTATGACAACTCGTGTGGATCGGGGCGGAGGGTGTGCGGGGAGGAGGGGGCCTTTGTGACTTATCCGTCTTTCATGGGAATGAGTTAAAGCAATTGAACGTGACTTTGTCAGCATCTAGACTAACTACGGCCCACTAGGGCTTCTTACTGAGCACATAACACCATGTCATAGAGTCAGATGGAAGTTCATTTCCAGTGTGTGTATTTTTATTTGATGACATAGATCACGAATGTTGTAGGTAAAACTTGGAGGGACTCCGGAGGCAGGACGGGTTATCATAAAGATTTCTACCATGTTATCTGTCTTCGAGCTGTAGATGCCACTCATGCGGCAAAGCCACAGCTCAGTCTGGCCGATGAGATCTTTCTGAGGAGCTGCTCCTGAACACCCGTGAGGCAAAGACAGCGTAGCCTGGGACAGTGCAGCAACCCAGGGAAGGCCTCTCGTCTCTCCTCGGCCATGCTCTTTAATCTTCTAAACGTGCCACCTTCCTCCTGGTTTTTCAAATGAATATTTTAGAAGCAATACTAATACAGGGTCCGGCAGAAGTAATGTCTGGACTTGAGTTATGATGTTATTACAAAATCAGAACCACACAGGCTTATGGTTTTGTAATAAAAGATCTGGTATAGATTACCAGCTCATCCAAAGGGGCATTATTTGTGCTGGACCCTGTATATTCAGGATATCCCTACAAGGGCAGAGTTCTAAAGCATAAAGTGAGATGGTACTTTTGAACACACGAAAAAATCAAAGGCAGCAAAAGAAACATTTTGTGTACGTGAGCACGCAGTTTAGGATCACTGCTCATCACCGGCTCCATCTGTACTGCCTCTCTGTACATTGTAAGGGCTGAACCAGCCCTCCCCCCACCTCTGCTCCTCCAGGGCCAGGACCCTTCCTGACATAGTGCACTGCACGTGCTGACCCCTAGCTGAGGAGGACAGAAGGGACTATTGTTCCACCAAGTTTCTGTGTCTTCATGGGTTCGGGACACTGTTCATCGGCAGGCTCAGTGAGGGTCAGCGCCGGGATGTTGTCCAGACTGGCCAGATTGTAAACAGATCCTGAACCCAGAGAGAAAATAAAGTCAGCAATGCTCTGCACATTGGACAGCTTTCTTTTCTGGGAGGCATCATAGGCTACCTGCCAGCATGTGGAGCTCAGTGTCCTCACACAGTCCGCCCTCTGTGTCCACGGGTTCCACATCCATGGACCCAACAAACTGCAGATCAAAAATATCCAGAAAAAAATGACATATGGCTGCTGACGTGTGCTACGTAGTGAGGCCTACAGTGGTTGTGCCTGCACTCAACACGTGCCGGCTTTCTTGGTGTCTCGTTTTTCCCTGTGCAATACAGCACAAAAACTATTCATGTAGCATGTACATTGTATTAAGTGTTATTAGAATTCAAGAGATGACTTAAAGTAAGTGGGGGCATGTGAGTCCTTTATGCCGTTTTATATAAGGAACTTGAGCATCCACAGATTTTGGTATCTGTGGGTGGGGGAGGGGAGCAGGGCTCCTGGGACCAACCCCCTCCAGGTACAAGGGACAATGAGACAGATATCATATGTAAACCGAAAGTACTTAAGTCGTATTATTTTCAAGTTAAATTCCATTTTCATAAATCAAAGCAATACATTTGAATCTTAATATTATCTAAAAGTGTTCTAATAAATACATTAAAACACAATGTAAAATAACAAAAAGACATTCTCGTATTGACTAACATGGTCTTTAAAATGATATCACATCAGTTAAAGATTTACCTAGCGCCTGCTTTGGGAGACATTGATGTATCTCATGTGCCAGGGGATACATACATGAGTACAAAAGTCTTTGTTCACCATTAAGTTCTAATGTGGATGATGAGCCGGAAATGCAAGGATGGGTGTTAAAAGTGAGTGATGGGCCGATAGTGTGGAATAAGCGTGCTATCAAGCCATTGAATCAAAATTTTTGTGGAGCATTTGCCATGTGAGCTCCTCCTGAACTACAAGGGCACTCGGAATACAAAACCGATTCTTCGTTGCCCAAGAGAGTAAGGCTGAAAACGAACCCGGGACCCCTCAGAAATGGGTACATTCTTTGGTTCTTGGGAGAAATACTTTGAGTCAAAGTTGGAGAAACAAGAAACCAAGGACCACAGTGTGACGGAAACATCATGGGTCAGGGTGGAGGGTAAGATGGGTGTTACTGCTCTAGATTTTGTAAAAGCCCATTTTATTAGATTTATGACATAATCCATCAGGATTCAATTTTATTAATTTCTGAACAGAGTTTAATGAACACAGATAAAGTTATAATTTATATTTGGCTTATATTTTCCTTTCGTTATTTCCGCAAGGGAAAAAATTCACTTAGGGGAGAAACAATACAAATGTTAATACAATTTATGATGACCACGGGGACATATATAATAATTATTCTTTCCAAAACATGGCTAAAGAAGAGCTCCAAAAATTATTGTTTTCCCTTCCCACTTCTATTATTTCACAGGAAATCTTTTTTTCCCCCCTCTTCTCCAGGAGGAGAATTTATTTTCCAGGCTAAAATTAAATCTCAGATATCAAATTGAATCAGGATGCATCGCTCACACTGTGTTGTAAGTCAATGTTCATCTTCATTTGCTAAATTCCTTTTGTTGGTCCTAGCTAACACGTGGATTGCATGGGGGAGAATGAGACTAAAAATGCTTATTGTGACAAAATTATGATACTTTACAAGGTGATTAAGAATTAGGAGTTCATGCTACAGGGAAGGCAGCAGAGGTTTCTTACACAGGAGTCTGACATGAGTCGAGTACTTTTTGGAAGATAACGCTGGAGGCAGATATCGGGATTGGTTGGCAGGCCCACCCACAACTGAGGGCCAAGTGATGACAGTATAGGACAATGTGTGTATTCTGTGGCGGTGGTCTAGCATGAGCAGAACTTGCTATTTTCATAGGTAGAATCCAGATGACTTAAAGATCTAAAACAGAAGCTGCAGGAGAGAATTGCAGCATTCTTTGTTTTTATTTTTTCTTTAATTTTTATTAAATTTATTGGGGTCACAATGGCTAGTAAAATTATATAGGTATTGGGTACAGTTCTGTAATTTATCACCTATCTGTGGTACAGTGTGTTTACCACCCAGAGTCAGCTCTCCTGCCATTACAATGTTATTTGACACCCCCTTTACCTCTTTCCTTCTATTACACATCTCTTTAAAACTTTAATTAAGACGTACTCACTGGATATTATTATTTATGGTTCACTAGGACAAATTTTATATCTTGACAGTAAGACAATGCAAGGGTTTTAATGACTTTTTATCTCTTATCCCCATGAAGTTGTTGACATTTGATCAGAATGACAAACATGGATGGAGCTAGAAATCCCTGTGTAACTGAGGCCCAGAGCAGCATGGTCAACTGGGCACAGTTATGGCACCTGTCCCATCACCACCACCAGCCCCGCCGTCTGCGGCCTCCATGCTTCCAATGGCAGATGCAGGGCTGGCCGACACCACATTAATAAGGAAAAAGTAGGTTTTCACAAACTGCAAAACCCGTCTCTGTCTATCTGTCTGTCTGTCTGTCTCTCCCCCTTTCCCAGTTTGTCTCAAGGTTTACATCCAGTCTATCTCTTAAAGAAGTCCTTCTTGACTAATCTAACCTACATGAACATTTTCTCCCACCTCTGAGTCTTCCTGAAATAGTGTGAATCAATCAAAAAATAGTTAAAGATCATCAAATAAGCAATCTTTCTTCACATACATTTAGTTTCATGTTATAAACTTATATTCTTAATAATCTGTAAATGTAATAATACCTTGTTAGCTAATTAGGTTACTAGTGACTGTGTGATTATATAAGATGACTCCAAGCCAAGTATCAGTGTTTTATTTTAGTGAATATGAAGTGTGTTTTATATTTCTAATAACACTGGAATGAGGAATTTAGAGCTATAATTATTTTCAGATTTTCCAAGATATCTCAATGAGTCAGCTAAAAACTAAAATGATACACTTATTAAAGGAGCTAATTAAAGGAAACCATGGGAAAATAGTCCATTGTGCACATGATTTATCTTCAAACATAACAAAGCATACAATAAAGAATGTATGAATTTAAAAGATTAACCATTCAATCACATTATAGAAAAATGGAAAAAATAAAATCAGTTAAGGAACAGCTCTCGGAAGCAGTGGTAGCTACACCGGCTTCAAGAGAAAGCCCCCGAGGAAGTAAAATAGCACGACAGGGTCGACAGCAGCGCGAAAACATTTGCCTCGCCCAGTCTGGGCGAAGAAATCGTACCGAGAACACGTCCAGGGGCACTGGGGTTAGGAGGAGAGCACCGGCAGGCGCTTTATAAAACGAGTTCGTCGTGGAGTACTTGGTGTGATTTGTAGTGAGGACGTGCTGACCTACAACGACACAAGGGCAACCGTTTCCTGCAGGCGTCGTCGTGAACATGTGCCCTGGGAAGTCGGCCTGGCACCGCAGGGGCAAGCACTGAAGACATGGAAGGACGCGGAGCTGGTCAAAAAACTCTGCTGAGAATTTGTGAAATGGAACCTTTCCTTCAGATGTGATACACCAACTCACCCCGGAGACACTGCTAGTGGCAGCAAGCACTCTGAAACGTTCCCAACAGCTAATGTTAGAGGAAAGGTCTTAATTAAGTTGGTTAATTTATGTATAATTACTTATTTCACACTTCTTTCCATAGAATGTAACAAAATAAATACATGTCCAGCTAGTAAATCACGTCTACAAGTATAAAGTAAGAAACAGCACAGAAAAGGCATACATAATACATCAGGTAAAGTTTCTGTGAATTAATTTTAGCCAGGGTTGAGGAGCCTACTGATATCTTAACCAAGAAAGAAAACAAAAATATGTACGGAATCCCAATGATGAGAAAGGAGGAAACAGGACATTCTGTGTGACACAAAGAGTTTTCTTACTCCTAAATTCCAAAGGAACATTCTCATAAGCAAGCTTTATGTTGTGTAAAAAGGAGCAATTATGTTAGCTACATCACTGGGTTTTTTGTGTGTTTGTTCTTGATGATCAGCCAGGCTCGGATGTGGTCTAACGCCATGGAGAGGTGTGTGAAAGGGAGAGAGATTCATTACCCTGAGAGTTCCTGGAGAGGGAGGGGCCGTGCGAAGGTGGAGAGCCAAGGGCATGTGAGGACCAGTGGCCAGGTGCCTTCAGTGAGGTCAAGGTTGGGGACACAAGCCAAAGGTGTGTGTGAAGGTCACTGGGTCATAGTTACCGGAGGGCAAGGAGGGAACTTGTGGCGGTAGTCGAGCTGGAGCTTGCCACACGGGTCCGTCCCCTTGCACCTGGAGGGTGTTGCTCACAGCCTGTTGGTGTGGATGCTGAGACAGCAGGAAGATACAGTTTTTAGGTTTCATAATATATACCTGGGGGACATGACCAGTATAATAACTGAGGCTCTCCAACCATTTTAGAAAAGATGGTTCGGAAAATGAACAAATTCATTTATGGAGATAATGGAATATTTATTAAGATTATTAGTACTACTATGAAGACTACATAGAAAATGTGATTCAATTAGAAAAAAATAATCAGCTTATAGTTGGGTATCTACACCGATTAGCAATAATGAGCTCTCGTGTAGGCAGACTTCCAAAGTGACCTGCCTTTGGGAAGGGAGTGGTGACAGTGGGCACGTGACTATGGCCCTGGTCCCATCACACACCACATTACTAGAAGCTGCCAGTCCTGCACGGATGTGGTGTCATCCTCCAAAACACAGGGTGGGTGCTAAATTGATGACCATTTCGTGCACGATGTCTCTAGGATATGAAATCTGTTTTATCAATATCTCAGTGCTGATCGTTGGGTGTAAATTGAAACATAAATGTAAAAACATTGCCACCGATCTAATTGGAAAGATTAAAACCATGAAAACATTCAAGAATGACCATTTTAGAGGTAATCGCAACAGTCATATGAAGGTATAGATGGGGGGGGGGGTGTGCTCAGTAAGTCCCAAATCACTAGAAAGTGGAAAATTTACATTCCTGTGTCTCAAGCATGTTTGATGCGCATTATTAGATCCTAAAATCAAACCGACTACCCAACAAGAAGGAACTGGACAAATAAACCATGGTATCCACATGGTGTAATGCTATAGAACCCTTTACAATTGTTTTTAGAAAAATATGTAATTGCATGGAAACACAATTTTCAAATAGCATGACATAAACTTTGTAGAATCAGATAACTTATGCAATATTAAAAATAATCATCGAGTAGCAGCATTATTGATGTTTTCCCATATGCTTTTCTGCACTTTTCAAAGGCTTAATAGTAAGTACAATGATTACTTATAATAATAATTAGATGTAATACTTACAAAAATAATTGGAAGAAAATATACTCAATAAAAAGAAGGATAAGACAATGTTATTCACTTCTGCTATCCTTAAATATAAAATCTGAACCCTTGAGGACCCCCCGAAAGTGTACCGATCATTTTTCACCACCATTAAAATCAGATGTCTAAACTTGCACAGTTGTCTACTCGAAATTAAACTAGCCACTCTGATTGGTTGGTGAAGAAACTGACAAGGATACAGCTGCATAGCTCTGATTGGATGAGAAAAGTCTCAGTCCTATTGGTTGAAGCAAGATCCAGGGACTTGATCCAGGCTGGCCGGGAGGGCGGAACACAGCGCGGTCGGGAAGTTCAGGGCAGACCCCTCCCCGCAGGCCCCGTGCAGACATGGCTGCTGGGTTCTGCTTTTCAATCTGAGCTTAGTTAGCCACCAGGCCTCCTTCTCAGTAGGTATCTTCTTTCTCAGTGTCCACAGGACCCCCCTCTCGGTGTGCGTCTCTTATCTTCTTGTAAGAACACCAGCCATTGAAAGACAGAATTGATATGAGGAAATTTACTTTTTTTCCTCATAATGGCATAGGAAAATTGGATGTTAGTAAAGTAGGACTGAGCTACGAAATCGTCCAACCACCTCGTTTGAGCCTGAACAGGGTGACTGTGTGTGTGTTAGGGTTGGGGATGCTCAGCTTGGGGATGAGTCATGGGGCAGAGAAGGGGCAGGACACGGGGAAAATGGCTTTCTGTGTCAGGAAAAGAAAAAGTGTATCTGAGGAGAGCTCCTGGGGTCTAACCAAAACTTTACCTTCAGTGGGAAGATACTGATGTCCAACTCATGGCTTCTTCAGAAGATTCCAGATGATTATGTCTGGCAGCCCAGGGATGTCTAAGAATTTAGGTCCAGTCTGTTAGCCAAGAGCTGTCTCCCCAACTTGCTAGTCCCACACTGTATGAACACGTGATAGACTTGCTCTCATTCCGTAGGCTGACATCCATCGAAGAGCCTCCCCTACACCTCTTAAAAATCTCATAAAACACAGACATGACATTTATAGGAGACAGGACGCCAAGTTACATGCTGTTGAAAGAGCGGAGCAGTTACTCTTAAACCTTCAAACACCGGCGTGGCAGGACGGCGCTGGATGATCAAACGATGAACAGGGACTCAGGTCGGGGACAGGGGTGGAGGCGTAAATCCTCTGTACAGTACGAAGCCACAAAGCACCTGAAATTGTCCAGGAAAAAAAGAAATATATGAGGAGAAACTGTCCGTTTGCATGTTCAAGGCTAGAAATCCCTTTGTTTCCCTGGGCTACCAAGAACATTTAGCGTGTTATCCAGCAATTGCCACGAATGAGTGACACTGTGTCTCGGTGCATTTCCTGAGGCCATGTGAGAAAGCAAACAGTTGTCTGTTTTCAGTTTGACAAGTATGTGGATCAGAGCAGATGATAGTTTAAAAATGTTCCCAGCACAATGCTCTTAAGGCCATGTAGAGTCTCACTTTTCACAGTAGTTCCTGAAAAACGTTAGTTTCATGAGTTCGGCGCCAAGCTTAAGTCAATGTAATTTATATTTTGGTTAATCATGTGATTTAAGATCTTTAAAGATTTTATTTCCTAATTGTTTGTATTTGATGCATAAAAATCCTTTTAATATTTTCATTGATACTAAACAGTTTTTACTCAATTCGCTTCTTTGATTCACACACACAAAATGACATTATCAGCCGTTGTCGGTTCTAATTGATTTTAGTTTCTCTACTTTGCAGCTTTTGTAAACTTTCTTATTTTGTTTTTACTGGTTTCACTTTATATAGGTTGCTGCTTTGTTATTTAGCTCATATATTTTCAAGTGTAATAAATACAACATGAGCAGCAGCAGCTTGCACTTTTGAAGAGTCCTGCACTGTATTTGATACGGCAAGATACGCTCCGGAAGCTCTGAATGAAGTAGAACGGCACAGTCTTATGAAACAGGAACGATTATGACCTAAAAACAAACCCTTCATCTCTGAGCTTTATTATGTCGATGCAGAGTGGCATGGATCAGAGTGAGGACGTGGGGAGGTGAAGAAAATCAAAGCAATTAGAAATCTTCAGTAAAAGAGAAATTACAGCATTTTAACTGTAATTTAATAGCTTTGGATGAAAATTTTTATGTGTGTGTGTGTGTGTGTGTGTGTGTGTGTACCCACAAACAAACATGAAAATATACTATGACCTCCAAGTATTATGTCTGTTTCGAAATAAGGAATAGTTTTTAAAAACCTTATAATATTTACTGTCTTCACTTTAACCAACTCAATGTATTTCAAAGCCACTCAAATCTCAGTTTGTTGTTTTTAGCACTGGTTTTGGGCCAGTTGAACCCACAAGTTCAGACAACCCATCCTCTGCCATGTGTGCAGATGGCAGCTTCGCAGCCTGGGCCACCTTGATGGGCCTGGACATCCAGTCAGATTGCAGCAGTTGTTTCCACCCAGAGCAGGTAAATGGGGCTCAGGGTTTATGGACTAGCTCCCCATTGCTGCTGTAATGAACTGTCATGAACTTGGTGGCTTTAAAGACCCTGACATTGATTCCCTCCCCATTCCGGAGGCCAGAAAGAAGTCTAAAACCGGTTTCACTGGCACCGAAATGGGGGCAGCAGCAGGGCTGGGGGCAGTCTCTTCCAGCTGCTATATCCCCAGGCCTGTGGCCACACGGGTCCACTGTCTGCCTCTGTGGTCCCCTCACTTCCTGATCTGCGTCCGTTGAAAATTCCTTCATAAAGATACCTGTGACGTCATTTAGGCTGCCCAGTTAATCCAGGATAACCTCCACATTAAAAGGTCCTTAATCCCATCTGTAAAGACCACCCTTGGTTTTTTGTGTTGGCTTTTGTTTTTGTTTTGTGTGCTATGTTAGCTAGTGTGGACACGTTTCATGGATTAGGAGGTAGGTATCTCTTGAGGATGCATTTACAAGTCTACCACAGTTTAATAATCTTCTTTTTAGAAAGTTGAAGAATGTCACGATTTGAGACTCTAAAGCACTATTGTTGATATTCGATTTATCTCTGACACTTGCATGTGGGTTTCCTGCTTCATCTAGAAGATCAGGCTGCAGGTGGCCTTGCCCAGATGCGGCTGCCAGGCCCTGACGGAAGGTCCCCTGTTTGACAGGGTCTGAGGTCTTGCATCCATGTTTTTATGCGGCAACAGGTCAGAGCATTCTGTAACTCACTATGCATTTTACTATGTATTTCCCCCTCACATTTGAAGTCTGTGAGCTAGAGAATGAAAAGGTTAGAACCACATGCAAGGTTATGAGTTGCCCTTGCCCAGTAACCACAGTCCAGTCATTTGCCCTTTCTTAGCCTGCGTCTGCCACTCCCGCTGGGCACCCAAGCCAGAGAGGATGCCGTGGGACCTGGTGCAGTGTCCCGCGTGGGACCTGGTGCCCTGCCCCGTCCAGCTGCTCTCTTTAAGACAAAAGCACAGGCGCATCTGGAAGAAAAGTGAAAACTTCTGGCCAGTTTTTGGAAGCACTGTGACTAAATGATGCCAATCACCGAATTTTAGGAGCTGAGCAGATGCACAGGAAGGACAGCGCAGCCCTGTCCCCACCAGCGCCGCCATGTGAGGACCCGGTAGCACCTGCCATCGTGGGCAGGGGACAGCGCCGATTTGGGTAAAACGACAATGCACCTTGCTCCCGAAGGCACTTCTCTCTGTCTGTCTTCCAAGTAATGCTGTGGAGAGGCCTTCGGAAGTTTGCAGCCAGAAAAGGGCCGCTCACTTCTCCCTCGGGAATCGGGGGCGTGGAAGTCCCTTTGTGCGATGGGCGCCGTGAAGATGCGGGGAGTCGGTCTTGGGGGAATTACACACCAGCCGGTGGGAATGTAACATGAGATGCTGCTCTGTAAACTGGGGGTAGGGTTTTGGAAGAGTTAAGGAGCACCTCCGCTGTCTTCACAGTTGGCATCGATGAGGAGGCAGAGCTAGGGTCGGGGGTGGAGAATAAAATAAGGTCATCTGCATAGAGCAGCTTCCGGCCCTGGTGACACGGACTGCCTGCTCAGGAGCCCCGAAGGGAGCCCACCACTTGTTGGTGGGGCTGCAAACGTCAGCCTCCCTGCCTTTGAAAAGCATGGTGACAGGATGGGAGGTAGATGTCTGTTTCAGACACATTTCCAAATGAAGCGGAGGGCAAAGGCCACACAGAACGGGGCCCCGCTCCACCCTGACGCCAGCGCATCCCCACTCTGCTCGCGGCGTGTCCGTGGGGGACCGTGAACAGGCAGAGACACCAGGAGGACGCATTAACCTGCAAGGAGAACTCCCCATGGAATGCTAATGAATTTCTCTATTAAATTTGACATCACTTCCTTACATGTCTGATTTATTTGAGGAAGCCAAAATTCACATCACAAAAGTAGCGTTTTTTCCCCAGCCCCCAAACCACCATAATGAAGCCCCCTGCCTCAAGCTAATCGGGGGTATCTTGGGACTCCCTGGAGGGGAGGCACATGGTAGCAATCAGAGCACTGGCCAAAACATGACCTTGGGACAGGAGAATGGGCACGGTAGTGCCCCGAATGTCTATGACTCAGAACAGAAATTGCTGCTCACAAAGGTGGCCTTGGCTCATTGGCTCAGGGTAAAACCTGGAAAAATGACAATATATATGTAACAAGAGAGATTTTACTGCTGGCCAACCATTGCACAGATGAGGGCGAAGCTGGGGTACAGCAAAGAGAGAACAGTGAGAACCCACAGATTAGCATTACTAGGAAGCCACTGCACCCAGGCCGGTGGGTGCTGGGGGCAGTAACTTAGCTGAAGCTGGCCCCCCAACATGGGCTCTTCCTGGGGATGTTAGGTTTACCATGTAGCCCCTGCCACTGGAGGCAGACAGAAGGAAGATGAAGCTGGCTCATCCCTTCCCCCATACCCCCAGTGTCCCCCCCCACCCCCAGCGTCCCCCCGAGCCCTGTGACAGATCCATAACGAGCCAGCAGCAGATGGGCCAGGAGCTGGAGATGTCCTCTCGGAGTTCTCAGGCCTGCAGCTCGGAGCTGAGCAGAGAAGGATGACCAAGGGACACAGAAGTCATTGACAGAAAGGACAGTTTTTTGTCCCATTTTATATCAGGCGAGAATGGGATGCTTTAGAATGCTTTCTGTGTAATCACGGTGATTTTGCTTAAGTGGATCTAAAGTGGAAAGTTTCAATAACTTGGAAAACAGAGAGAAATATATAAAAAGCAGAGCAGTTTAAGGTAATTTAGTAAAACAGTGTAAGGCCTGTAAAGCTCCAGAGGTTCTGAGAGGGTCATTATGTCATGGTGAAATGCTGTAAAATAGTACCTGTCGCACTCGATGATATGCAAAAAAAAAAAAAAAAAAAAAAAAAAAGAAAAAAAAGATGTTGCATATTCTATTTGAAATACATACAAAGTGTAGCTTTTTTTTGTACAAGCTTCTCAGTATTTAGTGCATTTAAAGGGTGACAAAGATTCTTGTAATGAACTGAATATTTGTGTCCCCCTCAAATTCACATGTCGAAACCTGACCCTCCAAAGTGGTGGCATTAGGAGTAGACAGGGTCAGATGAAGTCACAGGGCTGGGGCCTCAGGAACGGGCTTAGCGCCCCGAGGGAGACAGGAGACAGCTGTCTGCCACGCTCTGCTGTCCACCACGTGGGGTCACACAGCAAGTCAGCACACCACAGGTGGGTCCTCCCTAGGCCAGGCCGTGCTCACACCTTGATCTTGGGCTTCTCAGCCACCAGAACTGTGTGAAACAAGTTCTGTTGTTTCTAAGCCTCCCAGCAGGTGGGATTGTGGTCTGACCAGACTGAGACAACCCTCTCCTTAACCAATCTCTAGCCAGGACACCCTGACCTCTTCCAACTAGGCCCATGTTCTCAGGAGCCCACTTTTAGCAAGAATCCCGTTAAGTCAGTCCAGCCAGAATCTCTACCCTCGCTATCGGATCATGCTTGATATTTGACAAAAGTTCTCATCTTCCGCCATCGCCCTGGGTACCATGGTCCGCCTTCAGCAAGAGCCCCGGCGGGCAGCTTTAGCAAGAATGCTCCCCTACCTCTAGTGTTTCCTCCGGTAAATTTCAATCCATTGATTCCCTTCTCCTGCTCCTTGGCTATAGATGTCTTTTATTTGTAATTGTACTTAGGGTCGGGCCTGGTCTCTCTCCCCCAATGCTGGGGTCCATTGCAACAGTCCCTGTGTCTGGATGAAGTTGCTTTACTGCTTCAGTAAGTGTCCTGAGTATTTGTTTGACAAGGGGTATCCAGAGAAGTTAGCTTCCATAATTTATTTGAGGTATCATTATACATTGTGTTCTTAAACATAATTTAAATGCTATTATGTGGTATAATTAATAAATAATAAGTGTTCCTGACAAACTTAAAGGTTAGATGAACAAATCGGTGAACATGTACAATGTTGAATGTGTTTAGTACTTATTCTGGTATAAAATAAAGTCTGGTGGTTTAGCTTTTATTCTTCCCACAAATACCAAGAGTCCATGGAGGGCCTAGTACTGTTTGAGGGGAAGGGGTTGCAAAAGTGAACAAAACACAAAATATTCATGTTTTTGTGAAGCCTGGATGAGAACAAAATGTGGGAAACACATAATGGACAATGTAAATATATAGAAGCGACAATGTTTAGTTATTGATAAGATTCCATGGAGAAAAGTTATATAGACGTAGACAGGAAAACTTATGTAGTTGCATGAGAATTCAGTTTTGGAAAGAGTTGCTAGAGAAGTGTCAGAGGGAAGTTGGAGCTTGACGTGAGGATCCGAAGGAGGCGAGGTGGACAGATGATGGGGAGGCGGGCTGTGGTCGAGGAGCACGGTCTGTGCATCCCCGAGACGAGAGAGACGGCACAGCAGCAGGAACTGCAGGTGTAGTTAGAAGAAGAAGACCAGGAAGTTGAGGTCAGGGAGTTACCTGAGGTGAGGACCAGGAAAGACCAGGTAGGAAGCCATGCCAAGGTTTTGAGTGTCGGAGCAGTGTGATCTAACTTTTCAAGCAGGATTGCTCAGTGTGAATATGGGAGAGGAGGCAGAAGACCAGTAGAAGAATGTCATAGCAATCCACACAAGGATGGTGACTTCAGTCTCTGGTCATGACAGTAAATCACAAGAAGCCCCCTCCCCCGGAAAGCAAACATAATACTGAACAAAAAACATGAGTCAACTGTTGGCAGCCATTAGGCAACATGCATTTCCCCGCTTGGGCAGCATAGGACACAGACCCTGGGGAGAGTTTAAACACAGAGGTTGGCTGAGGACAGTCCTGGCATCCTGCCTGCAGTGCCACAAGGAGCTGGAACCCACTCTGAGCAGTGGCAACTGAGCTGAGCATTCAGAGACTGGAGTTTGGGCCACAGAAGCACCAGGCAATGACAAAGCAAGGCACTGAGTGGAAGGAGTTGCACAGAGAGGGGCTTGGGAGCAACCAAGGGACGCACCAGAGTCCTTACCCAGGGCTGGACTGGGCGTGCGCAAGAGCCGAGGTCCTGCTGATGCTGCCTGCTGTGGGGGTGAGTGCCGAGCAGGGTGTAGGAGGTGCTGCAGGACCCATAGAAGGTGGAGTTCTGAAACAACTATGGTAGACAAACCTCACTGAACACTCTAGGCATCCACTTGAGATTCCAGAAAGTTACATGTCTTATGAATAAAGACCCTGCTTTGTGGTAGAGGAAACAGCCCAGGACTAAATCGAACTGTGCAATAGAAACATCTTAACCAAAGGAAACAGCCTGGCAGTGTCCACCAGTGATTGGGCTGCCTCCTAATGTAACAGATTTAAAAACACAGCAACATAATCCCTTGTTTCAATGACAATTTCCAGCATGCAATAAAAATTTACTAGACATTCAAAGAAGCAGGCAGATATGACCCATTAGCAAGGGGGAAACAATCAAGAGAAACAGACTCTAAAATCAGCAGATATTAGGATGACCAGGGAAGAATTTTGAAGCAGCATTATAAATGCATTCAAGAACTTCAAGGAAAAGATGATTATAGTGAGTACACTGATGGGAATTTCTGTGATGACATGAAAACTATGACAAACTTTTTATTTTAAGACAGGGGAAACCTGTATTAAAATTGTAATACTCAATATACACTGAAAACAAAAGAAAAACTATGATAAACTTTTAAATGGAAAGTCTAGAATTGAAAATTACAATATCTAAAACAAAAAATTCAGTGGATATGCTTAACAGTGGGCAAGAGAGGCGACAGAAGAAAGGACTCGTGAACTTACAAGAAGGCCAGTGGACAGTATCCAATCTGAGGACCAGAGAGAAAAAAAATACCAGTAAACACTGACCGGAGCCTCACTGACCTGCGGGGCACTATTGAACAGGCTACCATAGGCTTAATGCACCCCTTCCCCAAATTAAAGAGATGAAGGCTCAGCCAGAAAAGCCTTTTTGATGGCAACAACTCCAAAACTTGGTGAAGAACATTCACTTAGAGATCCAAGAAGCCAGGAAATTGCAGGATTACATTTAAGAAGAGAACAATGTATGAGTCTGCCTACCAGAGTGAAACTGTTGAAAGTAATATATAAAAATAAACCTTAGAAACCGGTGGGGGGGAACTACTCATTACCGAGATGGTCACAGTCACACAAACGATACCTGAGTTCTCACACGAAGCAATGACACACACAGAACAATGAAATGCTGACAGGAAACAAAACGTCAGTCTCCAAACTGACCACTCAAATATGATCACCTAATTTTTTGAAAAAGGTGTCAAGTTATTTAATTGGAGACAGAAAGGTCTTTTTAATAAATGGCTCTGGAGCCACTGACTATGTGGGAAAAACATGAACCTTGATCCTTAGCTCACACCAATCAAAGTTTTTATTTGGAATACATCCTTGATTCAAATTTAAACATTATAATCATCTAGATACAATCATAGGAGAATATATTCTCAACTTTAGGTTAGACAGAGATTTCTTGAATAAGGAAATAAAAAGCTCTAAACATAAGTGAAATGTACTGACTTAGTTAAAATTTATCACAATTAAAAATTCAGCTCATTTTGAAGGACCCCCATTTAGACTACACAAAAGTAAACGCACACCCCAGTTCGGGGGGCATCGTCATTAGAGAATGATTAACACCCACAGCCAGTGCTCGCTTAACGTGCTTTTGGAGTAACTCATTTATTCCATTCTGCGGGCTGCGGTGGCTGTCTTTTGAATTCCTTTGGTGACAGTTGCTTTTTGAGAGGCTAGTGGTGGGACACCGTCATGCACACATGGTCGTGCAGCCAGTTAAAAGACCTGGTACAGCAGTGAAGACAGTGTTATGGGTGTCCTGCTCCAACGTGTAGACGCTTATTTCTGACTCTCTCGTGTAAACCCAAAATAGCTTTCTGGTGGGTGGGCAGCCCTTCCCCATGCAGTGATTCAGAGACACACGTTCCTCCCAACTGGGCACGACTCACGACCCCGCAGTGACATGCTGGTCTGCAGTAAGTCAGAGGAGTCTTGGGCAGGAGGCCCTGTGGGCTAGGACTTCACCTATTATAGGGTACTGTCTTCACGTCCACTCATGTCCATTGGCTTGAACTTGGTCAGTTCCATAGCCACCCCTAAGTGCCAGGGACCCTGTAAAATGCCACACCACTGTGGGACCGGGATGAGAATGACATGGATTAGGTGGATACCTGTCTGCCATATGTGGTTCTAATTCTCACTGCATCCTGACAAATACCATGGTCTTGTGCAAAACCCTCAGTCCGTCCTTGTTTGCTTTGTTTGTTTTCAGTTTGTACTCAGACACATAGGCTGGAGAACCTTTCCAGGGCTTTTTTTAACACTGGGGTTCAGTGCTAAGTAAACCAAGTTCAATAATTGTCTATGCAAGGGCATGCAGGGTGCAAGTCCCCAAACGGAGAAACGACGGTCATCAATTCACATAACTTAAAACTCTTGAACAAAAGTTTTATTTCTGCAATTGAACGAGAGCAAAGAGAAGCAAAGTTTAAAATTCTGTAGCAGGGTTGCATGGCAAGTCCTGTATTTGGTTTGGGCAGGTGAGCAGATGTCTGAGAGACTTCTGATGAGGCTTTGACAGCATCCCCCCCCCCCCAAAAAAAAAAAAAGCCAGCCAAGCCCACAAGTTTTGGGATGTATCTGTAATCAATTCTCTGTTGCAGTGAGAACTGCCTTGGTTTTCTGCGACTTGCGCGTACAAGCCACGTTTTCCTAGTAGAGAATCTGCCTTTAATCTTCAAGGGGCCACAGTGAACCAGCAACTGCCTTCTTCTCACCTGGAACCAACCGATGTGTTGTGCTCAGCTGATGGGAAATGATATGTCTGCTTCAGTTAGTGTATCTAGAAAGTGAAGGCAGGCTGGTGAAAATAGGCACCATCTGTAAGGCACGCTGCGATCACTCACAGACGGCATTAACGAGGCGGACGTTAGGAGGCATTGGCCAACCACAGGCCATGTTATTAGCAACTTACGTCCTGACAGTTTGTGCTTTGGAATCCTCAGACTAAACAGTGTGCCCAACACAAATGCCAACAGACACATGCAAAACAGATTCGGGAAATTATACAAATCCCAGGTTATAGTCACCGATTTATAACACAACAAAAGAAAACACTAGGATGATTTTAAAGGAATGATTCATAAAGCACTGCCATATTAAAACACGCTGTAAATTCTTAGAAGTCACTCAATAACCATCGGTCATACCGAGCCCCTGGGTGATTGGCTCTGTATTTGCCTGTCTGTCAAAGAAAGGCTAGAGACCTTTGGGAAACACAAAACAAACCAGAACAAAAACCAGCTCGTCTAATCCAAGGTATCTGAGGGCTTCCGACACAGTGCCCTCCAGAATGGACCCATCTACTCTTACTTAGATGTTAGGGGATCCAATAGACTGGTTCAGATTGGCTACAGAGTATGTGGCCATGGGGGGTGTGATGTGGGCAGATCAACTTGTGTGGGTGATGACTCCAATTCACTTAAAAAATGGAAAATACAATAAAATGCTGGAGAGTTTGAGTTGCTGTCTTCTGGGGTTTTCTGGATTGCTAGAGACACACCGTGGTGGTGGCCACATACAACAAAGGTGGGTCACCTGTTCTGTTGTCACATTTATCTGATTTGGGTGCCAAGGGCCGTTGGTGAGATATTTATTTCATAATTGATTAACCAGTTTATCCCCAATCATTTTACAGAAATGATTTAGCCATGTTTACAAAAACACTTTTCATCGAACAAGATAAAATGACATTTAAAATTGATAAATGGGGAACCAGCCAAACAAAAGAAGAAGGAGGGAACAAAAGATTATCTCCTGTCTTATTAGCCCTGGGGGAGTACTATTCATCTTTTAATTTTGAAAAAAAAAAAGAAAAGTCTTAACTTTGCAGCCCGCTCGCAGTGAGAGCTCACTGCTCTGCCCGTCGTACCGGGGGCTTGTGTGACTCTATCATTCTCCTGAAACTGGTTTCGGGACCTGTGAACTCTGCGCCTGGGCTGGGGGCCCCTCTGCTCGTGGGTCACTGGGAGGACTCCCCGTGCTCAGAGAAGCTGTTAGACTCGCAGGTACAGTTTATTACAGTGGAAGAATACAGAGTCACATCAACGAGGCGAAGAGAGACGTGGCCAGCATCCAGGACGAATATTACCTAACACCTTTGTTCGGAAGGCTCACCGTGTTGTATCACCACGTTTCTCCTATGGCTTTACAATGTCCTGAGAAGACCAAGGCACACACAGTTATATCTATAAGGGATGGAAACGTTCCCTCAGAAGTCCCTGGTCAGCAATGACAGGTGAATAAAGGCCATGTTTACTCGTTCCTAAATTGTAAGTTATTATTTAGTAATAACACTGTTCGAGATCCTCTAGGAACTAAACATGACACGAGCTTTTGGGGTGAGGCATGAACCTGACTCAGCCCGGCAAAGGATCCTGGAGTGAAAATGGGTGTGAAAAACTACAATGTGATGTGTTACAACATCAGTATATGTGTTGTGTTGTTTATTCATTGCTTCCACAGAACTACGCGGAGCACCTACAACACGCTAGCTTCGTGCTGAGTGTGGGCAATCGAGTATGGAGAATAAAATAGGCGATCCCTGATTCCTGGGCTTTGCACTCTGGTGAGAAAAGACATATTAAAACACAAATACTTAATTATTATGATCATTACTGTGCAGTGTGCTCTGAATGGGGTCACAGGGCACTGCAGAGAGTCTGTAGAAGAGCCCAGAACTGTGGGAACACAAGAGAAATGTGTTACTGTTGATGATGGAAACACAGTATTGATGTTAATATGACCGTCTTTTACCTGCTCAAAATCAATTTCTGAAAGAGGCCAACGCAAGAACAGGCCAGTGAACCAGCTTAAGGATCTGAGGACCTGGCTACTAGTCACCAGCTGGGAGTTTTTTGGACCAAGCATTAGGGAGGGCTGTGAGTTTTCTGGGCACCTCTGTTTGCTCCCTGCAAGTCTATTTCTTTCATAGCCATTGAAACATGAATTGCATAAATTCATTTGAGTAATCTTGAGCCTTCTGTTACAAATTGCCCCTAACGAACTCTTGGGAGTGGGAGGGAGAGGGCCCCAAAGCCTACATAGATAAACTAACTCCAATACCCAGAGCATCCACTGTCTGCAGAGCAGTGAGGACCCAAAGCAGTCATGTAGGATTCAGTGTCTACTTTAGCTGGTAAGATGGCTAATTTTGTAAATAGACTATGCCCTTCTTTGTGATGTTGCAAAAGGGAGGGGCTTCATGGATCTGACTTCCAGTCTGAGTACAGGCACTTAGCACGCTGTGAAAAGGGCACTTATCTCCTGTCCTAATCACCTTTCCACAGCGCTGGGAGATGTGCAAGCCAGATTGTCATCCCTTGCAGATTGCATGGTCCCGCTGTGGACTTCTTATTTAGTCCAAACATTTGGGATGTAATGTTATGTATAGTTAGTTGTTAACTAGTGTCATTATTACAGGAGACAAGCCGACCCTGAATGACAATGCATGTGTCCTTCAGAGGCATCTGGAGCTCTTTGTAATAGAGGGCCATCAATAGGACACGAACTGCTGACTGATGTCATCACCCCTCCAGAGTCATGCTTAGTTCTTTTCAGTCCAAAACCTATGATCTGTAACCAATTCTTTGCTGGACTTGAACAGATACTGAAAGTGTTAAGAGTCAAGTTTTCTCCTTGGTATATACATATAAATCGGATTCCACTATCCCTATATTTTGCATATGTGTTTTTTGTGTTGGTCTTTAATTAAGCTGCTTTTAGCAAAATGGTTCGGTCCTCTTTCCACTCAGTGAGTGTGGCCTAGACCAGCAGTTCTGAAACTTCAGCATAAAGCAGTGTCCCCTGGATGTTTCATAAGTGACATTGAGATTCACAGATCTCCCACTACCACTAGGTGTGGACTACCTTACCAGTGAGGTCTGGGGACTGTCTATGCCACTGTTTGTCATGTGAACAGAGTACAGTGCCCATAGATTATGTCCCATCAGAGTTTCTCATACCCCAATGAGAAACAGGATAGGATTTGAGGAACGCCAAAGCATTAAAATAAAATAAAATAAAAAGAACCCATTCTTTTTTTTGTAATTAAATTTTAAATATTGATGCAAAATAAAATAAAAGCCTTGGGTTTTTACCAAGATTACCCTGATATAATAGAAGACAGTTAATATTCACTTGTGAGCACTGACGCGTCCCTTAACCAAACAGGTCTTTCACTGATACTGCCAACTTTCGATTTACTCATGTCGTTGTTTTAAATCATTAATAAATATCTTAAATTCAATATTTCTCTAAAAGAGTCTTTCTGAAATTTAAGCAAAAAAATAAAAATAAAACAACCCTCAGTCTGCTTGACCTAAATGGCATTCATAAATCAACCACACACCCTATTAAAAAATGTGTGAACTCAGGAGCTCGGAGATCGCATTGCAGTATCGTGAAGTCATGTTAAAAAGGCATGATCGCCTCCACCCATGTCTCTCCTCCTTCTTAGCTTCCGCCTTAACTTACAGGTAGCTTGCCAGAAGAATAGGAACCAATTACCAAAAAATAACCCAAACAAGTCAGGGACTTGGACAAATAGCTTGCACAAGAAATTGTTTCAGCCAGGTCCCTCTGAGAGATGCGTGTCTGCACACAGGAGAAACGTGCACGTTATTTTCCTCGTGCAGGTTGGTATTCTCTGTCCACAGCATGGCACTAAAGCTTTCAAGCAATCACTTAGCGTTCAATCAATAATAATTATTGTAATTAAAATTAGAAGTAGTTAGTGATGTTTCTAGGTTCTGAAAAATAAGATCCATGAGAATAAATAGAATATTTAACACACAGATTGGACATTGACTTTTGTATAGCCTGTCCCTATAGATTCAGATTTTGAAGGTGCAATTTATATACTCATCTTCTCTTGTGTTCCCAGTTCTATTAATGTTGCTACAAATTATGAGAAGCCCACCCCATTCAGTGCTTTTGTACTTATTTCTTTACTTTCGTTCTTCAGAAAATTAAATCAAGAAAGAACTAGAAAGTTCTTTCAACACTTTTCATTTTCTAAGAAATCCTCCCCTTCATTGTCACCCATCAAATGGACTCACTTACTATCAGCAGAACAAATAGAGAAAAAAAACAAAACAAAATATCAGAATGGGTCTACTCTTGGAGAATTGATCATATTAAGAGAGGACAAAAGGAGGGCAGACCCTCTTGGCCACTTTTTGGTTCCCGTCCTCTCCCACTAGGAGACAGCATGCATGCTGGACAGTACAGAGCTGTTACCAAAAGGCCCCGCACCCCTCAGAGGGTTAGCAAGGAAGACAGCGGTTGGATGGTCCTGCAAAGCCCCGGACCTCAGCCCCACGGAAGTTACCACCCGGGGCCTGCGAGAGCGATCGGAGTGTGTGAGGACGGGAGAGAGGAATGATTTTTCCATGAGAAAGCCCTGGATCGTGGGACAGGAGCCAGCCAAGCGGAGGAGGCAAATATTTTTTCAATTTCAAAACTGGAAAAAGAAGGAATTGCAGACACTGGGCCAATCAGTTCAGTATTGATCATGCGCAGCAACGAAGAAGTAATGATTAACAGGCTGACGGGCATGTCAGACGGAGCAGCAGTCACCAGAGCTGGCTCAGCCAGTCTCATGAAAGCAGCGTGCTTCGCGCATACTCGCTCTGCTGGGCATGGGGTCCCTGAAGGATAATGAAGAGTGAGACTTGCACTTACAAAGCTCATTCCATTGGTGCATCAGAAAACGTCTTAGACTTTGGGCTCTTATTCCAGCCCCACATGGGGCCGTCCTTTTGATATTCTTGTGCACTTGATGAAACCCCAACTCAACGGGTCAGAACGGCCTTAATAATCTGCTCCAAGACTGCTACTAATTAATTGGTGTCAATCAAAGGAGAAATCCCTAAAGCACATACAGTTGTGCCTTGTTCTTTATCATGTGTTAACCTCCACTCAGTGATTTGGATCAAGGCATACAATCACACACACACACACACACACACACGCACACACACACACTCACGCACACAGAATGTTCACAGTAAAGGACATGAGGATGCATGGGAGGCCACACGTTACGAGGAGCCCTTGATATAGGTTGTGTCAACAGATAGAACTTGAATCTGGGCAGAGCAGTGGGGCATGGTACCCCCTGTCCCACAGGTCATAGTGGGCACAAGTAGATGCATTTTAATTGGAATCAAATCATGATTTTGCTATAATGAATGTGAGTCTACAAAACACCCCCATGTGGTGATGAGCCATGGCTGGAGGGACACACGTGGGATAACGTAGAGTGAATCCTAGATGAGGGCAAGGGGACAGGACACGCTGATTCCAGGTCTTTCCAGCTCTAAGATTCTTTCCTCTCATGATCTGAGCCGGCAGGTACTCCAGATCCTCCAGCACACACACACACACACACACACACACACACACACCCCTCAGCAGAGAGCCCAACTTGGAGCAAATGAGATGTGTCCAAGTCTCCTTCCTAGCCTGTTACTGTGTGTTCTTTACCCAAAGTTTAACTTTTTCCAGAGATCATCCTGCAACACAACACCTGTCTGTGGTGTTTTTCACTCCATTTGCTGCCACTGCAGTGAGAACGAGGTGGGCACAATGAGCTCGCCCTCAGGCTTCAATGACATGTTGCTTTCCTGACAGCTCTTTCCCTCTGTGCTTCTATTTGTTTCCTGTGACAGCACTTTGGAGATCGAAGTAATGTTTGTCCTACATCCAGCTTCTGAATTAGGATAGCACGGGTTCTGAAAAACTTGATGTAAACACAATTAACTGAAGGAAGTTTACATGGTAATTAGTGATTTTTGAAATTGCCTCCACAAGAAAAGAATAGCAATTTCTTTTTTCTGGATAAAACACAAAATACAATAGCAGGAACATGTAGTAGGTGAAAACTTGAAGATGGATTGAAGACGTGGAGCTCATTGTCTTTCTCTCCCTTTATAAACTGAGATAACAGCTATAAACCATTTTGTAAACCGTTTTTGAAAAGTATGAAGTAGTAAGGATAATTTAGTAGCTGACGAGAGTGAGCACAGTAATCATTCCGCATTTTACCTCTCTGAAGAATAAACTTTCATGCTCCATGAGAATTCTCAGTCTATAGCTACTCTTTTTTTCTAAAGGGAAAATGATGAATCAGAACGAATAGCTATGTGATTTGTTGGTGCCTTCATCTACTTAGGTTTCCAAGCTGTGTCCTGGTCCAAACCCAGGCCGTTACCTTGGCTGAATCAGTCATCGCTTTACCCATCTATCTATTCTTTAATCTACCCATCACTTTTTTAGGGGACCCCCTTGATGTGCATTTCTTCCTGTTTGCTTTTCTGGTTTTCTTGGTGCCGTGATGCTCCACACGTTCTGGGGCTGTTGGCCTTTACGCCTGTCAGAAGAAGCGGCTGAAGAACACCAACGGCAAGACCGTCGGTTCCTTCGGGTGGACGGTAGCAAGATGGTGGCCTCGTCTGCAGGGCTGAGGTCACGCGGGCCACCCCTCAGGCCATGGCGAGCATGGGGAGCCCTTGTGGGAGCCACACCACCCCGCATATCGTCGTGTTTTCTTTCAACATCCTGGACTGTGTTCACAGAGCTGTGGGCAGAGTCCTGGCCGCTGCTGGTCCCTGCTGTCCAGGGAAGGGGGAGCACGCACGGGGACATTGCACAGCATGTTCTCTATCTGCTATGAAAACCACACACTCTTAAAATATCAAGAAAACATCCTAAAGAAGGTTCCAATTAAATGGATATTTTTACTCAGGTTTATTGGTACTGGGGGAGCAGAACTAACTCTTGAACCAAGCACAATTGTGCAGAGGGAGTCCAAGCCAAGGAAATTTGAGAAGATGGAAACATTTAATCCTCCGCACTAGAAATGTGCTCTTTACTCAAACCTCATCTAAACTAATGAGCAAAACAATAGGAAGAAGTAGAGTTGAGCACGTTTCACCAGACTCATTGATGTGAGAGATCTGGAATGGAGAGAAAACTGGGATCACTGGGGATCTGAGCCCAGAAATAAGAGATCTTATAGAGAAAACACCTGTAATGGCTCTTGTCAAGGTAATATTATTAGATTGGTTCCAAAGCAGAAATGCCTCCCACAATGGTGCAAAACACGAGAAGTTATTAAATCTTCACGGGCACTTCATTAATCTCCCAGATTTTACATGCAGCTTTTTTTCTCCTTTTGAGAATTTTTTGATACCCCCTTGCTTAATTCCAAATAATAAGCGATTGGGTCAGGAATGGTAATTGTAAGCAATTAAGCAGCTGAGGATCTGAAGCAAGCATGTAGTTGGAGTAACTTTGTGTCAGTAAACGCCAGAGCACATAAAGTGGAGCTGAAACCATTACCAAGAGCAAAGGTGAATACAGGAAACTCAGTTCACAGAACACAAGCAATTGCACAGAAATCTTTGCTCTTTGGCTGGTTGCTTGAGCGTTTTGCCAGTTGTTTGAGAGTGCTGGGTGCATGCACAGCAGCTACCAATCCCCATGGTGCCGGTTAAGGGAGAGCCCGCGGGTGCTTCTGTTAGCTTTGCTCTTCCCACTGTCAGCTTGACTGATTCTGCGCCTCTCAGCTCTGCTTCTGCTGTGCCTTCTGCCTGGAGAAACTCTCCGATATGTCAAGTCTAATGCCACTGTCACTTCTGTGCCTTTTTTTTATATATATAATTCTGCTGCCTAAACACAAAAGCAGAGACAATTTCTCTGGGTGTGGAGTGACAAGATTTAGCTGGCCTTCTCCTATGATTGATCATTTTTTTTTTAAATTCATTTTTATTGTTAGACTTATTGGAGTGACACCTGTTAGCAAGGATTACACAGGTTTCAGGCATATAATTCTACAGTGCATTGTCAGCTTGTTGTAGTAAGTTCACTACCTAGTGTGACTTCTCTTTTCATCACCAAGAAACCATCAACAAAGCAAAGAGACAGCCAACTGAATGGGAGAAAATATTTGCAAATAACGCATCAGGTAAGGGTCTAATATCTAAAATATGTAAAGAACTAATAAGACTTAACAAAAAAACAAGCAACCCAATTAAAAAGTGGGCAGAAGAACTAAACAGACACGTCTCCCACGAAGAAATACAAACGACTGATCTTATGGAGATAGTTTGTGTCTCTCCCTGGAGGGACTGAAATGTTCAGAGGCTAGGCTATTTTCTACTTATCTCAGTAGCTTCAGCATTAGCCCCAGGCTTTGCTCACAGTGGTTGTTTGCAAGTCCTTGTGTGAGCTCCCAGGAAGGTGTGCCATCTGTAGATACCACACGGTGTCTACCGTCACCCAGGGGACTGTGGGCAGACCTGTTGGTGGCTGCAACTCCCCCACTCCCCATTCAGGCATCTCCACTCTACTTCTTCCTCCAACTGAGGGCTGGAGCTCTGGCCCTGGCTAATGTGTGATGTCTCCTCGTATAAATAGTCCTCCGGACCCCAGGCTTCTGGTCATGCCCCTTTCCCATAGGCATGTGTTGCTCTTTGTCTTGGCCCTTGGAGGTGAGCCAGGGGGTAGGAGATAGAAAGGGGCCACTCAATGCCAAGTACATTGAACAATTTAAATGCTTGTTTTCCAAGAACTCAGATAGTCTGGTGCGAACTCCACTCTGGTGGCCCATTCTCCACAATGCCCAGTAGTGACTACTCCCCAGAGGCTGAAATGTGTCTACTGTAAGATGACCAGAAAACGTATTCAGGAGCAACATTTTTGGACATGTCAGGTATCACACACATGGGCTTGCCTCTCATTTCATCCTCGAAACCATCCTTTGAGATAGATATAGTTAAAGGCATACAGGCGGGTGTAGGTATAGCATAGCTGTGGGCATGAGCGTAGGCATACATAGGTTTAGGTTTAGGTTTAGGTATAGGAAGCTCATCTGAAATGCTCTCGGAGAGTTGAAATGTCTGCTTCGATTTACAGCCTCATAAGCAGAGCATCCACAAGAAGGCAGTCAGGTAGGACCTGTTCATTCCAGTGGCATTACACACCAATCAGGGAATATCATTTTTGATGGGAGGGGGTGCTAAGATGACCTAGAAACTGTGTCATTAAAAGTGAGAAAGAGAGATCAATTTATCATGCAAATGATTCAAGCTCAGTGCCTACCCATAATGCTCCCTATCAGCATAAAAGGCATACTTCAAAAAGCAGTTACAAGTTAGTCTTGTGAGGAGCTGATTGACAGTGAGTGGCTGAAAATTAAGCAGCAGCCCCTATTTTAGTTGCTGCTTGCTGGGATATTTTCCTGACATTTTCCTACTTCTTTCCCAGGCATCTTTGATTGTCTTTGTTGTTTTCTCTTTATTTGCTAGTGATTCATGGAAACTATGGGTTAAATAAACAGCCTGACTCAAATAGTTTAATATGGTAGAGGTTGAAATGATCTAAAGTAGAGTCATAAATTTTAGGTGGTTTCTAGAATAAAGGCTAAAGGAGATATTATTTCTCTCTGGCCTATAATTTTTATGCAAATGCTGGTGTTTGAGAAACTCTTTGTAACTTCTATAATGAAAAAAAAATTGACTGACAATGATAGACTTTTGAAGCTGGCATTGACAGAAGACCTGTGAAGAACCTTGTGTTCAGAATGGAAAACTAGTACTTCACGAGGCTGTGTGGGTGGCCAAAACCCAAATCCCCAAATGTCCATTTTAAAGCTTCTAATGGAACATTACATATTGTTTTGAATAGAATTGGGTAGAAAGTCTTAACTTTTTATATTAAAATATACATTTTAATATTTTCCAGTTGTTCTTAATAACATGAAGTAACGCAAAGCATTCCTTGCGATCACTTAGGGCATCCTTACTGAGGAACTGGAGGGCTAGGTAGGCATTGACCTTTTCAAGGGCACACACTACACTACCCTTATCAAGAGTGACACAATTAGAAGAAAAATGTGCTAATCTTCTTTTGCTGCATAACAAATGATCAGAAATGTGACAGTTTAAAAAACTACTATTTATCAGCTTACAGTTCTCTAGGTCGGAGTCTGGGCATGCTGTGGCTGATTCTGTCCTCAGGATCCTGTAAAGGTGAAATCACGGAGTCAGCTGCGCCCGGTTTCTTCCCAGTGAGAGGAATTCACTCCCACACCTATTCGGATGGTTGGCAGATTTGGTTCAGTGTGGTTGTAGGACTGACGTTTCCAAATCCTTGTTGGCTGTCAGCGTGGACCGATCTTCAGCTCCTAGAAGCTATCCCCATTCCTCACCATATGGCCCCACCTGCATCTTGAAAGCCAAACTCAGAAGAGCTTTCTGTCCATACATCCTTCTCATTCCTTGAAATCACTTCTTCCAGGAAAAGCACACTTCCTTTTAAGGGTTTACCTGATTACGTCCATGCCAATAAAGATAATTTCATTCTCTTTATGTCAACTGACTTGGGATGTGAATGACCTTGAAAAAAATCTTTCACAGAAGTACTTCGAAGAGTATTTTATTGAATAACTGGGTGAAGATGTGCAAATACCAGGGAGTGACAATCTTGGGAGATGTCCCATAATTCTCCCTACCACAAAAAGGAAAAAGTGACCACACAATTTACACGCTCATCAATTCTTTTATTTAGCATATACTTACTGATGATCACATCCTTTCCTTCTCCTAGCCCAGTGGCCAGAATGAAGAGCCACACACTGCAGAATCCTCATGCACTGATGAGTTTACAGAATTGCATGAGCGAGAAACCTGTAGACAAATAATAATTAAATGGTATCATCCATGTTATACTTTCTTAAGTAAACACTATTAAGTGTTAAGTACTGGTTTAACAGAAACACAAGTGGTATGATACACATTAAAAATGTTAAACCAAGAGTATTTGGTGATTTATGAGAAAAGAAGTGGAAGGGGCCTTTGGTTTCTGGCAGCTGATTTGGAGCTAGTATCTAGAAATTGAGCCAGTAGCTGGGAAGAGGAATATAGAATATGAGGTGCATTTGGAGAAAAACAATTAATCCACAATTTGACAGGCTGGGTTTGAAGTACCAACAGCGTTCTTAGAAAGAAGATTTCCTTTATTTGAGGGTGAAAGTGTGGGCAAGGATTAGTCAACTTGACTAGAGAGAATGTGGAGAAAAACGACAGAAGGTAGTCAAGGATGGAATTTCAGGCAACACTAGTATTTTTCTTACGACTTGAATATTCATGGATATTTGTTTTACCTTCCGATTTGAAATTTCTTTCAGCTCATGTTAACGTGAAATTGCTTTCCTCCACAACTTCCCCCAGGTCATGCCCTACTCAACCTCGCGACTGGCCTACAGTAGCTGCTCCATGCCTGTCGGTTAATGGGTTAATGATGGACTTACAAATCAGACGTCCCCAGGTGGTTCCTAATGCCGGCAACTGTGCCAATTTGTTATACCAGATGAGATCATGTACTTGGAAGTATTGTAAACTCAAAACCACTCTAATAATAGAAGTTACTACAAGCAGTGGAAGCACACACAACTAGTACAGACCGAGTGGTAAAAGCGAAGGAGGCTCTGAGTTCCCTGGAGTTTTGCTACTTAAGGTACCAGTTTCAAATTAATGGAAACCTGGGGAAGACGTGCCCACTTACTGATGGGGGGATGCTACAGGTACGGGTGGTAGAAGTGAGTAAGAAACACTGCCCCATAAAGAGGAGAATCTTTGGATAGAATTTCATTCTCTCTTCTCGGGAACCCCTTAGGAATGTTATTGGGGCTGGAGTTTGATCAGGATTCTTCATATAAAATTAGAATTCTGATGGGATCCTAGAATTATTCTGTCTGTAAGGAATCCCCCAGTATTGGCAATAACTTAAATCTAGATCTAAATGATTCACCTCAGGGTGGTTTTCCTAGGCTCCCAGGAATATAGTTTTGCCCCCCTGCGAAATGTCTCACTTTTCCTTAAAGTCATCACCTGGGTGATTGGAAAGAAGTAGGTGATCCCTGTCCCCCGAAGGTCACCCAGGTGGTATTGATCGGCTGCTAACTTTGCCTCAAGTAAATTCCCAGCAAGTCTGACATCCACCGAGATTTCAGACCTCCTGGGGCCCTCACCTCATGTCTTTATAGTGTAATCACACCACGTCATCAACCCTGTACAGATTCTTACGGAATAGGCCATTCTGTAAGCTAAATGCTTAAGAATGCATTCCTTGCATAGTTTTTGTTAGTTTTCTTTTTAATCTCATCGCAATTTTATGGGTTGTTCAAGCCCTTAAAATGACTTAAAAAAATACAGACTCTGAGCTGGGAGGGAATCTGAAGATGGGCCTCCAGGGGTCTCAGAGGAGAGGAGATGAAGGAGTCGCAGGCAAGGGGCTGGCCACGCTGGGCCAGACATGATTCAGATTCGGTGTCTGCCGGGCTGAAGCCCGGTAGGAAATATCCTGCACAGTCTGTGCATTTGTAAGTAAATTGGGTGCAGTGATTACGTCTACGTGTTTATGTTAAGGCTTCCGGGCTCGGCGCTCCATGAATGGACATTTTATGTTTGCACAAATACGCTGACTTCAATGGGAAAGCCCAGGGAGCCACCTGTCACCCAGGGGACAGTAGGCGTGCCTGTGAAAAGGTGCGGCTCCAGCCTGCTGCAGCGGTCTGTTCCAGTCACAAGACAGACACTCTCTTCCTTTTATTTCATGGTTGACTTGTCACTGACTGTTGATTCTTGCCATCTAATTTCTATCACATTTCTCTATTGCTACTGCTATCACCCTAGGTCAGGCCCTCACCACCTTGTGTCTGGTTGTCACTGAAATAAGGACAGAACTGACCCCCAAGAAAGAGAGAAATTTAATCACAGTGTAAACAATGGTGAAAGATAGCTGTAAGACCTAACTTACTACTTTTCTCCATATCTTCTTCCCTCCCTCCCTCCCTCCCTCCCTCCCTCCCTCCCTCCCTCCCCCCCTTCCTTCCTTACTCAGTAGACATATACTGAGCATATATCATTGTATTCCAGTCACCAAGGTCACACAGATAAGCAGTCATCTTCTCATTCTCAAAGGAGGCGATGATAAAGCACTGCCACAAATGCCATGGCGGCACCAACGCGGGGCTGTCCACCGGCAGTGGGTTCTGGGACTTTAGAAAGGGCTTCCTGGAGGAGGGTTTGCGATCTAAGCTGAGAGCGGGCAAGATGAGCCTCTGGAGGGCAATGGAGGTGGAGGCCTTCAGGGTGAGAGGTAGCAGAAGCACGGAGATGTCAGAGGGGCATGGCGAGTACTTAGGCGAGTGTACGCGCTTCAGGGTGACTGGAGAACTGGATTGGAGAGGAAGAGGGTGCTGCAGGGGGAGGCAGGCACGAGACCTTGATGGAAACTCCAGGCCACGATGAAGAGTTTAGACTTCTAAGTAAAAATGGCAAGTGATCGGAAGATTTAATGTGAGTGCAAAAAGAGCATGCGTGAATTACTCCTTTCTGGTTGTTTATCCTTAATGATAGGTTTTTGAAGAGCAGGGACTGCATTTTGCTCTTAGAATCAAGAAGAATGCCTGGGATACAGTGAGCACATGATAAGTATATGTTGAATGAATGAGTGGATATGCAGCATTAGAATAGCGAATGGACACATTTAGTATGGTGAAGACCTTCTGTGGATTCAGAAGGGCAATGCAAGTAATCAGATGCACAGAGCCACAATAAAACACTTACACAATTACGTAAGAGCCAATCTCATAACTAACATAGATACATATTTAAGCAGTAGGATACGTAGAATGCATGTGGTCATCCTTAGCCCATAATGGCAACTCCTTATGACATTTTGAGAGATACACCCACCACTGCGGGATCTGCTGGGGGACAGAAGGCCTGCACCTCCACAGAGCAGCACAATAAGGTGTGATGTCTCTACAAACTGGCCCCGTACCGTAGGCTCTGAGGCTCCTTCACACTGTGTTACAGGAAGTGAAGGAAGTACAGCTGAGCTCTCTGGCTGCCCCAGATGTCATAACAGCAGTCCACTGGAATGATCTTCTAAGACATCTTTCTGGTGTTCATCTTCACTCGCACGTTGCTGGTCCCACCAACCTGCATTCTATCAGACTAATGCTCCCCAAGCACCCATTTCATCATGACATTGCTGGGGTCAAATGATTATGACCTAGACAAGATTCATCTAACAAATATTTAGATTTGGCAGCCGGGCTACTAGGCTAGAGCAAAGCAAGTCTGAATAAGCCATTTGCACTGTCCTCACAACACTCAGAGCCTGGGAATGCTGGTGGCCGGGGAGAGGACCTGGGTTAGCAGCTGAGGCTCCTGCTTGGGGCAGGATGGGGCTGTCAGTCCCACTGACATGTGAACTTGAACAGGTGGTCCATGTTATTCATCTGCCAAATGAAAGCCGTGGGAGGGCAATGGAGCAGGCTTTCCAGGAACGAACGACCACAAGGGCTCAGTGGGTATCAGGGTGGTTCTGACGCCATCATCCAGGCGATCTCAAATGATTGTCTTTAAGACACTCTTGGGCCTGGCTCTTGATTGCCCTTGCAGGTTTTTTTTTTTTTTTTTATCCCAACAAGCTGCATTCCCAGTCTATGTAGCTAGTCCCACCTCTCTACTTAACTTCTTTGAAGTTTCAACGACAGGGAGGAAGCTGTGCATCTACTTAAAGTAAAGAAAGACGATCTCAGGATGGCCAATGCATTAGCTTCTTTCTCTGTCACATAAGAGCAAGTCTTTCTCTGTCAGGTGCTGGTTCGAAGCAGTACTGTGGGGTTAACCTGCTATTAAGATTCAGCCAGCTCTGATTCCATCTCAACTGCGTTGGGGTATGGAGAGCAACATAAATATTAATAAACAAAGGTAAATTGGTGCTTATTCTCATGGCTGAATAGTTCTATACGTTTATTTTCACTCTCAAAATCACTCTTGGAATGTAGTTTATCAAAGCAGATTTTTGGATGAGACAGTAGAGGTTCATGGAGATGAAATGATTAGTTTTGGTCACTCAACAAGCCTTAGAATCACCATTCACACCTTTTCTCCAATGCCCAGATCCTGTCTTGGGTACTGTTCTAACTCCAACAGGAGCACACGAGCATGCTTGGACAGGCTCCTCGGGTCACTGGCAGCCGCCCTTTCAGAATCTGAGTGCTTTGCCAAGCCCACTTCAGAATGGCAGGAGGGTGAACCGCTCACAGGGCAGAGCCCCGAGAAGCTGGGGAGCAGGTATTGCTTACAAAGCCATTGCAGAGGGAGCCAGTCTGCTAGTTATTAGGTGTCTGGAAGCTATTTTTCCAGTTTCTAAGTAGCCAGGATTTGCTGCTAATACAGTTAGAGTCAGCATTACACCCACTGCTCGTAAATGACTTATTTAGAAAGAGGCAAGACGTGTTGTGACTTGGCTGTCTTCTACTCTTTGGAGATGATGTAAAAAGTTCCTAGTAACAAAACATGAAAACAAATGTATTACAATTATTTAACATATGTTATAAGCAAGTAATTGGAGAACGCATATTTGCTTTCTTTGTCTCTGACTTTTATTATTTCCTTTGAGCTAACACATTTTCCCAGCTGCCAAACATATGTTTTTCGGGTGATGGAGTCACTGGGGGGAGCAGGCCCGCACGATTCTCCACCATTCCCGTGCCCAGCTCGCCGGTGCTGAGTGGGTGCGATTACGCTCTGACACTGCCCATTTGTAACAGAGGTCCTCCTGTGCTCTAAGCGTTCATCCAGTTCCAGAATCCCCAGCTTGTTATGAAGCACACAGCACAGACGTGAGAGGCGCCTTTTCCAGACTGGCCCACGACGTGGCCCACCAGCGACAGATTCTTTGCTGTCCTGTGGCTGAACATCCGTCGTTGGTGTCAGGCTGCTCACGGCGGGCAGGATTGCATGTGGGTGTAAGGATGCCCTCCAGGATGCATCGCTTGAAGATGAGTGCTGTCTCCCCTCACTAACTGCGCTCCCTGCAGGCCTGCCCCACCTGCTTTCCCGTTGAGTGTACATTGTAGGGTGTTTGAAGGGATGAATGGAAGGAGTTACAGTATAAACCTCGAAAGCAGAGCCTGATCGTGGAAGCATTATGGAAGCGTTTGCTGTGATGGTGGTGAAGGGGAGGACAGTGAGATGCTAATAACTGGATTATGCACAGAACCCTTAACAAACAGGTCCATTAATTATGGTTTTAGCAGAACCAACAGAGGCGTAAAGATAATTGTCATGTCACTTTTACCATACATTTATTTCTTTATTTGTCTATTTATTTATTTACTATTTTCATCAATAAATATGATTGTGTGTATCTAAAGGTTTGGGGTAGATCTAGCAAGAAATATGAAATGCCATCTTTTCACTTGTTACTTTATTTTGGAAGAAAAATACTTTATAAATGAAACTTATTTTAGTTTGAGGAAAAGTTACATGCTGTAATTTAGTCGTTCAAATTCAGAACTTTTTAAAATGATTAAAGTCAAATTTTCCACGATTCTCTTTCTACTAAAAAGATTAAATACTCAGAGTCACTGTGTTAGTGTCCCGTCTGAAGGTCACTCCCGTGTCACCTCGGTCTCTTTGGGGTACCCATCCCATCTCTCCGAGCTTTCCTCTTTATGTTTTTAATACCTGTTTTATTTTAGAACCGTCCATTTATTTGTTTGCTTGTTTGTTTATATCAGGCTCCACTCATGGGTATTTATTTACAACTTTGGCTTATAGTCCAATGTGACTGTATTTACTTTGTTGCTCGTTTGTTCCAGTTTGGGCCAGAGGAAACTTTCAGCTGGCTCTTGCATCCCTTTGACATAACATTTTTACTTGTTTGCTTGCTTGTTTGTTTATGAGCATTTCCTCACTTTCTGGCACCACGAAATGCTCCAGGCCCAGTGTGCATACTTCCAGCCACAGTGTGGAATCAGCCATGCCTCCCAGGAGCCCTGGTCTCTGTCACAGAGCGCCTTTCGGAACCGCAGTCTGGAAGTCAGATGTGTTGGTTGCACCTGGGGTGTTATTGCCTCTTGACTCTGTTAACTAACATAACAAGCAATACATGTGCGTGGGTTTTCACCCCCGTATATACAAACATCTATAATGATTTCTGTGTGTATTCATCTGTTCCTGTATTATACTAACTGTAAGCAGATGAATGTTTTATACTCTAATCCATCACTTGCCCCACTTCAATAATGAGAAAATGGGCACTCACTACGAGGTCGGACAATTAACTTCACAAACTCATCCTACAAAAAGTGCTGCACACCTCACTGCTGAGTATCACTGCGGCCACCTTCGAAGTCCCCCCCTTGGGAAGCTGGGCACCGACGCCAGCGCCTGGTCCACCCTTCAAACTCTTTTTCTGGAACGGCCATCAGAGCCGTCATCATCCCCCAAATCTGACAATTAAGTTCATGAACTTGTCACCGTGCACTTACGTTGACAGCACTGTACAAACAACTTGGTAGGGACGCCTACTATTGAGTGAGTACCTAAAATGTGACCGCTGGTTTCATAGTAAGGCTATGTTTAGTTTTGCAAGAAATTATCATGCTGTCTTCCAGAGCAAGGTCGCCGTGCTGCACTCCCGTGACCGGTGAATGGGAATTCCTTTCAGGGTGCACCTCACCAGCCACTGTGGAGGGTTTTTAAAATTTTTTATTGTCTTTCTTTGATTTTGATCACTCTAATAGGTATCAATAGTATCTAATTGATGCTTCAATTTGGAGTTCCCTAACGACAAATGATGTTGAACATCTTTTGATTTGCTCATGTGCCACATGGTGAGTTCTCTGTTTAGATCATTTGCACGTTTTTAAATTGAATCGTTTCTTATCGTTGATTCCCGAACATTCCTTGTACTTCGTGGATACAAGTCATTTATTGAATGTGTGTTTTGAAAATAGTTTCTTCTAGTGTTTGGTTTTTCTTATCTTAGCAGCATCTTTCACAGAGCATCAGTTTTCAAATTTAATAAACTCCAACTTGTCAACTTTTTTTCCTTTCATGGATTATGCTTTTGGTATCGTATCCAAAAGCTCATCACCAAACAAAAAGTAACGTAGATTTTCTCCTACGTTTTCTTCCAGAGGCATTATATGTTTGCATTATTACATTTAGGTCAAAGATGCATTTAGAGCTAACTTTTAGGAAAGGTATAAGATCTGTGTCTAGGCTCATTTAAATAATATGTAGATGTTCAAATATTCCATCACCCTTTGATTAATTTACCTCAACACGTTTACTATATTTGATGGAGTCTATTTATGGGCTTTCTATTTTGTTACCTAAGTATGTACACGTACCATTTCACCATTACTACACTATCTTACTGACGTCAGCTGTATAGTAAGATTTTAAATCCAATAGTCTGAGTTCTCCAACTTTCTTCTTCTTTTTCAGAATTGTGCTGGTGTGTGATGTCTTTTCCCTTTTCATGTAAATGTGAGAATCCATATGCTGTTTTCTACAAAAGAATTTGCTGGGATTTTGATTGAAATTGAAATTGTGTTGAATCTATCAAGCTGAAAAGGATAAACATATTAATAATATTTTAATAATATAAAATAATAATAATAATATTCTAATTTATAAAAATAGAAAACCATTCCATTTCTTGAGATTTTCTTTGATTTCTTTCATCAGAGTTTTGTTTTCTACATATAGATCCTATACATATTTTATTAGGTTTATACCAAATTCTTATATTTTTCATGCAATTGGATATATATTTTTAAATTCTAAATTTCTATTGCTTTTTTGTGAGTATATAAGAAAGCACCTGGGCTATTTAAATTTTTTAGTGAAGTAGAGTTGGTAGATCATATTGTATTTCTTATATTAACTTCAGGTGTTTAATATAGTGATTCAACATTTCTATAATTTACAATGTGATCATCCCACTAAGCAGTGTTCCATCTGCTTCTATGTTCTAGAAGAGATTGTAGGTAAGTAGTATTATTTCTCCCATAAATAGTTGGTGGACTATGCCAATAAAAACATTTGCTTTTTTGCAGATTATTAATTATTAACTTATTTTTGTGATAATTTTTTAAAGTTTTATTTAGATTATTCATTTACATTTTTGATTTTTGATATTCGGTCTTTCAAGTTATTGATTTATTTAAGCTCAGCTATCAGTTTTGTGGGGGTAGAATTCTTATTCTGCTTTAATTACCCAGTTATTATCCACAGGATCAGCAGTGATGATACCTCTTTCATTTCTAATATTAGCAATTTGTCTTCTCTCTTTATTTGTTATTCTGTCTAGAATTTACCTATTTTATTGATATTTTTATAGAACCATACTTTCATTTTATTAGTATTTCCTCTTGTCCTAATTTCACTTTTATTAATCTCTGCTCTAATTTTTATTATTTATCTATTTATTTATTTTTGGCTTACTTTAGACTTTAAGTGGTCTTACTTGCTGGGTTTGCTAAGGTAGACACTGACATTGCCCATTTTATTAATTTTCTTTTTAATATCTGCATTTGATGCTGTAAATGTCCTTTTAGGCACTGATGTTGCTCATTTTAAAATATTTGATAAGTTCCATTTTCATTTTCATTTAGTTCAAAATATTTAAAAATTTTTTCTGGGGACTTTGTTTTTCATCCTTATGTTATTTAGGAGAGTGCTTTTTAATTTCCAGTTTCAACGTATTAGGCAATTTTCCACTTATCTTTCTGTTACTGATTTGTAGTTAAACAACACTGTTGTTTGAGAACATACTTCGTCTAATTTTTTTTACATTTGTTAAAGTGTATTTTCTGGCCCACATTGTGATCCATTTTCCTGAATGTGAGCTTAGGGAGAATGTCTTTTCTGCTGTTAGTGGATGAAGTTGTCTGTCAAAGCCTATCAGATGAAGATAATGACAGCTCAGCTCAGGTCAACTACCTTCTTATACCTGCTTGGTTTCAGAATTACTGACAGAAGGTCGTAGAAGTCTCCACTACTATCACATAGCTTTCTGTTTCTCTTACCCGTATCATCAGTTTTTGTCTCACACACTCTTGCACACTGATTTTAAGCTCATACCCATTTAGGATTGTTGTGTTGATGTCTGCTTTAGGAAGGAGAACGTTTGGGGCATGGTAGGAAGAACTCTAAAGATTTTCTTCCAAGATTCCCATCAGCTGGTTATTTCAAGCATCAATCTGGATTCAGCTGAGAGGGGCTTTGGGCAGTTGGGACGTGCTTGCAGGCCTTGGCATCAGTAATCTCCCTCGTCCTCATGCCCTTCAGAGTGTGTGTGTACTCGAATATGTACCCCAACGTTCATTGCAGCGCTGTTCACAGTGGCCAAGTTATGGATCTTTTCTTCTAAAAAAAAAAGTATTTTAATATGGCTTTTTTATTTCATGCAAATTTGAATAGACTCTCGAATGTCTAGTTCATGGACTTGTCCAAGATGTCCGAATGTTCCCTCAACTTGATTAAACTTTATCAATTTCTTGATCCCTTACCTCTTTCTTTGCGCAGTTCCTTTAGAAAACTTGCAATTGTAAAATGTCTTCTGCACCTTTGATATGTACAGAATTTTTAAAAAGCAAGGCTGTGTCACTTTTACAAGCCAGCAATGATAGCACCCCTATCTTTTTGTCTCTGTGGCAGGGTTAAGAGCCTAACTCCACGAGTGACAATTAGCAAAGACTGGTGTCCTAATCACAGACAGAAACATTTGCAGATGTAGACATAACTCAATGTGCTGGACACACCCTGCTGGTCAACCTCTCCCCAGACATCCCTTAGTGTTTTCCACCAGCTCATTCCAGCAGATTAAATAATCCCCTACCACCCCTTGTTTCTGCAGAGTTGAGGGGAGGCTCAGTTTTGCTCTCTGTCCTCTATTGCAAAAGCCTTGAATAAGGCCTCCTTGGCCTGTCAAACCTTGTTTAGTGCAATCTCTGCATTGACAGACTACTCCTAACTCCTTTGCAGACCAGTGAGGCTAGGCTGATCTTACATACATATCATTTGAAATGTGACAGTGCCATTGTTTTCTGCCCCATTTAAAATGGTACATCTGGTCAGCCTACCAAAGACTTAATTCAGGGCTTTCCTTGGACATCTCCTTCCAGCTGGTTCCCAATGGCTCTTGTCTCTATAATGCATTTTTCACACAGCTTGATTAGATCTGTGCCTCAGGATCTGCTGTAAAGCAAATTGTGCCCTTAAATACTCTATGTTTTCAGCAAATATAATTCTCACCCTTAGCCACTGGAGCTTCCTATGTTATTAACTCTATTAAGGCTATCACCGATTTTTATTAAATCACATAGGTCAGACTTGCCATGACACAGCACGATAGGATGGCCAGTAAGAATTTTACGAAGAACTCTGAAACTTTCCTGAGGATGTTTCTGCGTCTGGAGTTTCATTTTGAATCATCTGGCTGTACTTGATCAGATTAGGTAATGCCAAAGAAGAAAGCATCCCCACCTCTGAAAGCATACCTCAAGGGCTTTGTTTGTGGTGAAAGAGGCATTTGTTAAATCAAACACATTTGTGATTTTTGACCAGAAACTGCATTAAAGTCTGGTAACTGGAGGAATCAGCATGAAAAATTGTGCATCATGCAATTCAATCTCCCTTGTGAAACCAAGCAGTTGGAGCCACACCAGGCGGCTTGATTAATCAAATAAAACATGTTCATCGGGGCTATTAGCATATCAGCGCTTTGCTCTGAAAGTAGAGAGATAGAGAGATAGTGCAGATGACTTTGGGAATCATTTTAAAAACTAAAAGCAAACGTCTACATCTGAATGGGCAGTGCACGTCCCCAGCAGGGCAGCCCCCTGCCCCATGATAAGGCACATCCATTATTTCGTGAGTCAGTGACATCAGTTTTCTCTCTCTGTCTCATTAAATTTTAAGAGAAAAATACATTTCTAAGACATGTTTAGTTCTGTTTACTGTTTCATTTGGTTCTTCATCCGAGAATTGCCTTTGAGGGTTTGAGCTGGTCCTGATTTTATGGTCCCTATTGTACATTTTGTCCCAGATCAAGGGAGGTATTTTAATGACAATGTGATTTTCAGTGAAAATGATACCCAAATCTGAGTAGTAGTTGTGCATATTCTGTGTATATCTTTCCAAAGTAGAATGGTTCTTCTTTTTTTTTTTTTTTCTAAGTCGTATATCTGGGCACATTCCTATTTGTACATGTAGACAGCGTGGGAGGGTCAAGATGCATGATTGAAGGGTGGGAGACAAGGGAGGGTAGATGTGTGGTTAATTTATTGATTTCGTTACTCAAAATAGGCACCTCGGGCCCATTACCAATCAGACCCCTGGCACAAGCAGAATGATCCTGCGTTCTGTCCTCGACAACATCCACTCTATGGGGAAAACATTTAGATTCATCACACAGCAGCAACCACAGCTGACGAGATGGTTTGGAAGAATTTCTGTCCTTTCGCTTCCATTGGTCTCCAGCAGTTGCATGTTGGGAAGGATGCTGTTTTGTGTAGGTTCTTAGTTCACAACTTACACTGGTGCCTGTGACATAGCCCCAGACCAGAAAAGTCACTCACAGGAACGTATTTTCAATCATGGTGCTGCAATCAGATGGCAATTCATGAGTGTTAGGAATAGATTGGTGTTATAATCACATTGACGGCAAAGTGATTGATGGACAAAACAATCTGAAAATAAGCCCTTACTTTATTTTAATTTTAAAAAACATTGTAAACCCCTTTAAGTAGATAATAAAATAATTATATATGTGCATATTCACTACCAAGTAAAATGCAATGAAACACAAGAGTTTTCTAGAAACCCCCATGGACACTTCACTGAAGCATAAACCTTCTTTCCTTGTTTTCTATTGATATTGTTTGAAATGTGAAAATGTGAATATTTTGACTAACACTACTGCAATATAAAATTATTTCACCAGAGATTCTTTTAACTGATACCCGCACTATTACTGTCAGCCACCAATGGGCCAATTAGCATCTTTTTCCTGACTCTGGACCTTCTGCATCATTTGATTTCCCAAGTCTCAAAATTTTCTGCCTAGTTAATCCTAACGGTCATATCCACAGTGTATTAGAATGCTCTTCCTCTATTATTCAGATGTGAAATTTGCTGTTTACATTTTTCTTTTATAAATCAAAATGCTTATCTTTGCTTGTTTCTAATATATTTACTTTTATATCTAACCCAAAGGAATCTTGGCATTTTTCACCTATTTCCATCTTCCATCTGTGGCAATAACTTATCTTCCAGGTGAATTAGGACAAGGGGGTGGATGACTCGCATGTCTGTGGTCAATATTGAAGCCCACACTCAGGAAGAGTTCACTGTAGTCTCTGGGTCAGTGTCTCCACCCATGGCCCAGAGGACACTGGGGTGACATTAAACACCTTATTCTCTGGAGATGCACAAGAACTGTCACTAAATTGATAGGTTCTAGAAATTCTGAATTTGAAAAAAAAGAGGGAAAGACACCCTGATTTCACTTTGTGTTTCCCAAATATTTTCTTTAAAGAATAGATGTTAAAATGTTTTCTCTTTTAAATATCATACTTGTTTATAACAGGTCAACTGTTATTTTGACAACATGTTTGGAAATTATGCAAGTTTGTACTGAATTTGGGAATTTAATAGAAACAATTAATGGAGGTTAAATGATCGAACACTGTTTGCCAGTATTGTTGTGATTTAAGGATCACAAAGAGAAGGGCACTGTTGTCAATAAGCCTTCAGGTCAAAGTAGTCTTTAATCGTTCTTCAACACAGAAAACAAATCTTAGGTTTCTATTCTAATTAGAGCAGAAATTCAAAGAAATTTCAGAAATACACATAAGCAGTGATTTCAGTCACTGCATTATTTAGAAGTCTTTCATGTTTAGTTAATGTTTTGGGTTTGAATAAGATCACCTAGCTCTTTGGGAGAAGAGCTTTATTTCTAAAAGTTGTTTAGAATATGCACCAAATGTAGCAAAACAGCCCCAAGAATTCCACGATCAGCAAGAACTGTGGATTATTTCATCGCATCAGCTCAGGGTGCCAAAGGTCTTTTGGAAGTTTGTGAACTCTTCCTAATTTTTACATTTTTTGTTTCACTAAACCCTGGACCACATTTTATAGCCAAAGTCAAATGGTGACTTTTCTTGCTCAGAGAGTCTGTTTCTTTCACACTGACTCTTTGTAAAACAGCATCAACTAGAAGCTGATGGTGATCTCATCTCTGTCAAGATGTCATCATTTATTTATCTGTCCCTTTCACCCCCTTGGCGGTGTGGTGGGGGACATTTCTTCGAACCTGAATGTATAATGACAAAATAATTACAGATAGCATGGTTCCCTGTTTTGTAGACTTGGGGAAAACGAACAAGAGACAGCATCTTGGCCTGTTCAGGCTGCAGTAACAAAGCTCGCAGACTGTGCAGCCTTCACAACATCGATTTAGTTCTTATAGTTCTGGAAGCTGCAAGTCCCAGATCAGGGTGCCCACAGGGTCAGGTTCTGGGGGGACCGCCCCTTCCCAGCTTGGAGATAGATGGCCGCCTTCTCGCGGTGTGCTCTCGTGGTCTTTCTTCAGAGCATGAGTGAGGCCAGAAGGAACAAGCTGTCTCGTGGACCTGACCCTCGCGACCTCATCTAACCCTCACCACCTCCCAGAGGTCCTCGTCCAAGCACCCTCACGCTGGGAGCTGGGGCCATCACACAGGAATTCGGAGGGTGTTATGTTGGTCTCACTATTAATGGTGACACTCTTGGCTTGGAAAGCCTGGGAAGTTCGCCCGGGCCTAAATTACGTTTAGCGAGCCCCCACAGACCTTTTCCCAACCAGAGCCAATGCTGTGTTGGGCCGGCCCTGTGGTTCTTATTATGACTGCAGGGTGTATGTGCTTCAGCAAAAAGCCATCAGGGATCTTTGAGGAACAAGATTTATTATGCACAGGTCCTGGAGGGTACCTGCACACCCATGGCCACACAGCAAGGTAAGGGGGTATGGGAGACAGCGGGAGGGAGAGGGAGAAATTGGACCTGGAGTTCTGCCCTTATGGGGTTGAGGGTGGGGACCTAGGGTTCTCTGGATAGACTGCTTGTTGGCCAATTTAAAACATAAAAGCAAGAATTAAGATTTGAAAAGAAGTGGGGTCACTCAAATGGTCTGTTACATAGGTTACCCAGAGTTTTCTAAAAGGGAACTTCTGGGGTGAGGGCAGCCTAATTTCTTGTGTGGTTATTTTGCTAGCAACTGTGTCTTACAGCTGGTGAAATGTTCATTTGAGATGGAGATGGATGTCTTCAGAACAGATGCCTCGGTCATGAAAAACTCAAGGTCAGGTCCTCACACGGCAGAGGGACCCACATCGGGTCCAGAACAGTGACCTGTGTGACAGGGACTCCCAGTGCAGGAAGGACGGGCACTTCCAAGCTCAGCTTCCAGACTTGCTCCAACAATCACGTACCTGTGCCGGGTTTCAGGCCCCTGGAGAGATGCCAGTCAAGGTGGACACCCAGGCCCTCCTCGTCCCTTCCCGTACAGCAGCTTGCAGCCCTGCACCAAGTCTGAGTGTGCAGTTGCAAAGAAGAATGTCACTGTCATCTCAGTCAGGGCAGGGAGGAGCCAGGGGCGCACTGAACATCCTTGTCCGCATCTTTGTTATGGATGGAAACTGTCATCATCGGCTGGACTTACACTAAATTCAGGGAAACAGCAGACTGAAATACGGGTCGCTGCTGTATACGGGTCTGCGTGACAGGTCTGTAGTTAGCCGCCCCTGTTCTACAGCTGGGAAGGCGTCACGAAGATGGCTGCTTCAGCCTAGTGCCGCAAATGCATCTCAGAAGTGCTGTGTCTGTGGATGTCCCCTCTTGGCCCCTGCACGCGTGTGACTTCCATGCATACTTCTGGGCTGCCTGGTTTGAGCCCACCACATTTCAGTTCTTGCTGATGTGAGTGGTTCCTCCATCCCCCTGTCCCTTGGTGGACACTGGGCCCCAAAGGTGACACCGCCCGTCCACTGAGGCGCAGATTTTCCTAATGTAGCTGTGACAGGATGCTGCCCGTTTGTTATCGGGTAACCGCCGTGCTCGACTTCCGCTATAACACGCGCCTCGCGCTGTAACCAGACGAGACTGCGTGCTGCCCTGGTCTGGCCTCAGCACGACCGCTGTGCCTGTCACAGGAGGGCCGTCCCTCTCCAGGCCAGCTCACGCTATCGTGTGTGGGCTAAAGGCTGGTGAGCAGTCTGGGCAGCTACTTTCTGTAAAATGCAAATGCAACCGGCAGAAAGAACCAAGACAACGTTCTCATTCAACTCCCAGCCTTCCCGGGAAGCCCACTCCCATCCTGACCCTCCTCAGGGTCTGAGGGCACAACAGCCCTGGGCACTGGGAGCTAGACTGACCAGATGTCCTGTTTTAGATGGGACAGAAAACAACGGTACTGTCCCATTCAAATGGTATGTATGGTCAGTGTACTGACACCTTGAACTTAGCCCAGTGAGACCAGGCTGACCGTACGTCGTACCATGTGAAATGGGACAGAGCCGTTGTTTTCTGTCCTGTTTAAAACAGGATGTCTGGTCAGCCCAAGTCCTGTTGACAGAAGTCCTTTGAGTGAGACTTGTACCACTTGCCACCCAAGCCTACCTAACACAATAATAATTAGCACTAAGTCTCCGAGCCCAGCCCTGCCTGGCCGAGCCCAGCTGCCACCGTGTTGTAAGAACCGATCAGTGTTTACTTAGGTTATGGACTTCGGTGATCTTACTACTATTTCTATACTTCCACAACTCAAGGATGACATCACCATCATTTCTGGCCTTGAACTCTTTCTGCATGGTTGAGTGTATTTCAAGTCTGTGCCAACAAAGGTAATAATTCCAAGTGCTATTCTGGATCCGATAACACAGTCCCTACCTAATTGCTGAACTCAGTGGGGAAACTTCTAGGCCTAAGTATTCTGTGTCAACAGAGCCTTTATTTTTTTCATTAAAAGAATGAATGTATCTCTCCTGTGGAAAATTTCCTCCCATCCCCTGATCTGCCCCCATCCCCATCCATTAAGGAGAGGCTAGAGGGGTCCCACAAACCACAAAGCATTGTGATAATAAGAAACCGATAGCTAATGTATTCCAGAAAATTCGAGAAGCAGAGAGCTCCGGGTTATGACAAAATGGCAGAATAGCAATTTAGTATCAGTCTGCATTAGTCACAAGTGACTAAACTGAGGTTTTGACCCACTCCTTGCAAGTTACAATGTTTTCCAAAGCAATACCTCATTATGCCAAAGACATTCTTCTTTGTGACCAAATATTTTATGTTTTCACGAGCCTAAGAACTTGGTGTCACTATGGATGGTCCTAAGGTGCTGACCACGTTGGTACATTCTGGACCGTCTCATGACATGGGACCTTGTGATGGTTCAAAGACACTTGTCATTTCTTCACTAAGGAGATGAATAATATTTTAAAACATGCTTTAGAATTGAACAGTATTACTTCTCTCTGGAAATTCATTGAGATGAGTCTATTCTTTGGGACCTGGAGATATAATATTAAAAGTACTGTTTTGGGTTCCTGGCCTCTCACAAGTCAGAGTAGAAACAGTAAAATACAGAGGATCAAATTCTTCCTTGGAGAGGGCAGAGAGGATTTTAAATTAGATTATGCAGATCCCAAAATAAATAAAGCATATTGATAATGAGAAGCAAAGATTCCTGATTGGTCAGGAGGTTGGGAACTCAACTTGTTTGAGGGTGAGGCCCACTGCCCCCAGGGGGATAAGAGGACTGACTAAGGTCTAGGGATAACAAGGATGTGTTCTGGGGTCACTCAAGTCATGGGAACGGGCTATGTGCACCCAGCACAACACGGCCACAGGTCTGTCTCAGCACATGCAGACACATCTGTGATTAGCGAGATCACCTTCTCATGCCTTCCACAAATACTCGTCCTTAAGGAGGAAGGACAGAGGGACCGTGATTTGGAGTAAGAGCCAGATGGAGAAAGCGGGTGGGCCTGTGGGCTCTGAACTAGGTGGCTGGCATTCGGAAAGCTGACCCCTGAGGCTAGAGGTTCACTATCTCTTCCTAGAGATGACTGAAGTGACCAGCTCCAAATGGACAGGGTTGGCTTGCAGTGTACAGAGAGTTACCCTAGGTGGCAGCATAGCACCAATAGGCCAGATGGACTAAGACCATTGTTCTGGCCAAGCGTGCCCGCCATGGCGGGAAGGTCAATGGAGCAGCCTCAGGCCCTTCTGGGGGGCTGCCACTCGGACAGTGTCTCTAGAGGGGTTGGGACTCAGAGTTCTAGGGAAAAGAGAAAGATCTTCTGAGAAGCATTCCCAGTCAAGCAAAGTGGCCCTGTGAGGAGTGTGGGGTGGGGACATTGCAGATACATGGTGGGCCAGACAAAGGGAATTCCAAAAGGCCATGCTAGAATTCCAGAAGCTAACAATGGAGAAGAAGGCAAAGGATCGGGGCATTCTGATGTGGGAGCATGGGCTCAGTCAGAGCTGAGAGAAGCTGACATCAGTGGCTAAGTGATTGGCCAGGTTGGGGTTCTCTGAGATGCCTAGAGAAGTGAGGGTATCATCATGTGGCTCTGCCCATGGCAGGGCACCTGAATCTTCCATGGGAGGAAGGTGAGACAGTCACTGGAGAGACAGACAGCACAATCCAGAAGAAAAGTGAGTCATTCCTGATAACCTTGGGTTTGACTCACACCATGATCCTGCTTTCGAGATGCAACCTTGTCCTTAAAGGGGGTTTCACTCTGCTCTAGGAAACATCATTAGTTCTGTTAAAAATGTCACCCCTGATATTATAATGTGTGCATCTGCGATCACTGCTTTCAAGGTCATTATGACACACAGACGGGCTCTTAAAGAGAAGTGAGAGAGAACACACTGTTGCCACTGTGCGCCAACAACTCCATTAGGCACTGGAGATTTGACTTCATTAGTGATGTCACTTAGAGAAGAGTCCTTGTCATCGTGTCCTTGATGCTGTAATCCTTATGCCGAGTCTGTCCTGACACAGTTCAGCTGTTGATGCCCTGGGCATCACGTCTTACCCATACCGTGAAGCCTGTACTCGATTCTTAAATCGTGTTCAAACCGACTGTAAAAACCTGTTATTTGTCCAATACGCCACCTGACAATTAATCCAAAGTCTTATTGTTGACCTCCACTCACTCTTCCCAGCTCTGCGTTCAGCCATGAAACAGGAGAAACTGTTGAAAGGACAGGGAGGGACAAGGAGGCTGAAGGGAGTGGTCACAGAGTGGTGTCGTGCGGCAGGGTCAGCAGACACAGTTTGTCCGCTCACGAGACCTGGGACACACACGCCTTTCACACCACCACCTGGTCCCAGTTCATGTACTTGCTAAGGGCGTGTTCGGTGCGAGCTGCGGGAACGTTCTACCCGCAAGGAAGCTGTGTCCCTCTCCTCTGGCTCACTTACAGGACTGTCCCCCTGACGGTGGCCCTCCACCCCCGACCTGATGGGGTGCTGAGCGCAGGGCAGTGGAGGAATTCTCGTGGGTCGTCCGAACAGCCGTGCACAGGGCCGGCGCCTTGTCACCCAGAGCCCCGTTCGCAGGCAGGCTTCGCACAACCGGCAGCAGGAAGGTGAAAACAGAATCTGAACCAGAAAGTCGACGTGTTTCCTGACTTTCGAAGTATTTCTTTGGGCCACTGTCAGCTTTTTATTGGCTGAACGACTATTTTCTATTATAAACTCATTAGTTCTACTATTGTGGCAAAAACATGAGGGGGATTTTTGTGCATAAGTATTGTCCATGTAAATTTGAAAATTCGGTAGAAACAAGGATATCCAACTTAGAAAAAGAAAGTGGGTTGCAATGTAGGTCCGCAGCTACACATTCAAGGAGTTTAGTCACATATTGAATGTGCCATGCAAAAATGTCTGTGATTTGTGTCATTGTGACATTGATTTAGACGTGCTCTCCAAGCACCATGGCTCTGGGAAACGTTCCAGCTTGATGTGTCTGGATGTTTCACCTCAGCAACATGTGTGGCGTGACGTATAATAAATAAATAAATAATCCCCGTCTTCGAGCAAGGTGTACGCAGGAATGAACAGCTGAGGTTACTGCATTTCACTCGTGTAAAGTGCGTAGGCATCCAAGAACGTGATTTGTCTGCTACCTTGCAGGAAAGAAGGCTTCTTTATTATCTGGGCAGTCCGGAGCCCTGTCCTGGGCTCGCAGGGACACTAATTCTCTTGTTCTCTGCACTGACACCCTTGAGGAGCTGGTCTGCCACCCATGTGCTCAGTGCCCCTGCTCACAGGATGCGTGGGACACGAGAGACCCGGGCAGAACCGCCCCCCAGCTCTCGCTATGTCCACCTTCCCTGCAGCAGTCATTGGCACATAGAAGTCATTTGCCAAGTCTTTTTGAATGTGTGTCCAAATGGCGTAGAGGCCAGAGATGAAAGGAACCGGTGACAGCAGCCTGACAGGTAAGCAGACCCCCTCGGTGCCCCCCTGCCCTGCTGGCCTTCAAGTCACCTGCTGGGAGTGCATTTTGGAGGTCCAGCCGGGGTCGGCTGCGGGGACCTCTGGCTGCTTCTGTGCACAGGACATTTACAAGTTTGGCGTGCAGCGATGCTTGCACAAATGCCAGAGGTATTTTTAGCCTCAGCTGGTGACATGCCCTCCGCCCCCAGCAACACCAGCTACTGAGGCTTTGCCCCTCCAGGGTCTCCAACGCTCAGGAACTGAGTCATCTGATTTAATGAGCTGCCCCCGATAGTGAGAAATGTTCACTGAGACGGTTTGGGAAAAGCAGGAGTCGATGTGTGTGCTTTGCCAAGACGGGCGATGGCTTTACGTGTGTCCCGTCATTGGCTCGTGGGTCTCCTGGCTCTACGCAGTGGCAGCGGAGCCAGAAGCCGGTCCCGTGATTTTCATGCTGCGCCCAGCAATGGTGGAATGCTCCTGAATGGGGCTCTCGGACCCGCCAGAGGTATGTTCCTGTTGCCTTAGCAACTCGTCATTATGCAGAAAAAGCCATTGTCCTGCAAGGCCTCAGGGGGTTGGGCTGCCTGGTGCATAACATGGGGAAGGCTAGGCAGCTTGAAGAATGCTGTAAATGGCAGAGCCACTTCTCCATGGAGCGATGCTTGGGGATGGGACCAGTGACTGGGAGAGCCTCGCCCGGAGGCCACCTAGACATCCTGAATCTCTGCACTTGAAGCACACTTTTCAAGTGAGCTATTGAGAAATCTCCTCTACGTGATCCTAAAATCCCACCCAGAAACCTTTTTATGCAGGAAGGTAGAGACTCACAAATGTCCTGAAAGCACTCAAGTTGCTTCTGGTCATCTGCACTTAATTTCTCACCAACATGGATCCGATCCAGTGTGGAGAGGAAGAGCCATCACATAGGAATATGATGACCTCCCAGCTTGCTCTAGCTACCTGCAGCGCACTGCCTCCTGCAGTCTCAGACACACACAGACACACACACACACACACACACACACACACACACGTGCACGCACGCACACACACATGCTTGTGCACACACATGCAAACACACACATGCAAACACACATACAGACGCACACACATGCATACATGCACGCACACGAACACACGCACACACACATGCACACACACATGCACACACACAAATATGCACACACACGTGCGTGCACACACACACATACACACATGTGCACAGATACACATGAACACATGAACATGCTCATAGCCATGCACACATGCACACTCCACCTAATTCCCTCTCAAAGGTGACTTTGTAAATTGCACACTGACCTGATTGATGCAAGGTTGAAACCAAGAGGCCATTCATCAGAGTTCTGTCAGCCCCTCCCTGCTGCCTCTGAGGCACAGAAGGTGCCTATCATGCAGAATATGCCACCTGCGTGCTGACGTACCCTAGCTCAATGGCTCCAGGCGCTGTCTGCCATGAGTGAGCTAAACTTCGCGTTCTCATTTTAAAATCTGTGCTGTTTGCCCTTGCTGGGCCAGGTAGAATGTCAGGTGTGTCCCATGTAGGTCTGATTTCATGCTCAGCACAAACTCATCAGGCAGGTGCATATTAGCCTCCCGGTTTACGGATTCGCAGGTGGGAGCGTCTTGATGGGCAGATATTTCTGCTTCCTGGCAATGTGCTAACTCACTAAAGCAGGAGCCGTAGAACCCAAAAGATTCCTCAAAACTTCTCTGCAAAAGCATTTAATGTCATTCTTTTTTTCTAACTGAAGTTTGCTCCTTCAAAACAAAAGAAAAACTGAAACAAAAGAATTCGTAGATAAATTCTTTACAGAAAGCTTGAATTAACTGATAATTAATATGGTGACTATTTGTACAGCAATGAAAAGTTTTAGGAATAGTTACACAAATCTTATTTCAGTGAAGATGATGAAAAGGACTTTCAATGCATTTACAAGTCCCCACACTGCCTCGCTTAATTGCAAATCTGGATGACCCGAGCAATTCTAGTTAGATACAACAGTGTCATTTTAATAGTCACTTGTCTTTTGTACATCAATATGACAATAACATTAAAAGTATTTTTATTGCAGTGCATCACGCATGGCTCTCACATGCACAGGTTCATGCACTCCGGGAGCCCCTCTGGTGCCCAGCTCTGTAGCAGCCATCCAGTCTTGTCACACGAGTGAACGTCATGGTACTGACTTCTTTCATTCCAATTTTATATGTGAAATCCATCCAGGCTGTTATGTGAATCACTAGCTGTTCCTTTTCATTAGCCTCTAGTATTTCATTCTATGAACACACAGTGAGTAATCTCTTTTAGTCTGGATTGGCATTTGCAAGGTCACAGCTTGAACCTATTGAGAATAGTCCTTGCACACATTTTTGTTGTGCATGCATGTGCATTCCTGGTGATTATTCTAGGGGCAGGGGGGCTGCGTCATGGACCCCATGTGTGTCCCACTTCAGCAGAGGGGTGCTCAGAAGAACACTGTCTATACCCTGTGGGTGGTGATGAGCGTGCTGGCCGCTTTACACGCACACCATCAAATGATACACAGTGTGACTGTTTACATGCACACAGATATGTGTGTGTATAATGTACAATGTGCAATATAAGTGCATATATGTATATAGTATACACTGACATTACATATACTATACACACATATGTATATATTAGTTTATATGTGTGTCTATGTGTTTATATACTATATGTGTATATTTATTTTAGATGTGTTTATATACTGATTATGCTTTTAAAAATTCATCCTTCATGGATACACTTGGAAATACCTGCTTCAAGTGAACACAGAGTGGGAGGCAGCCATGGTGTCATAGCTGTTGAGGCTGAATGACAGTCTGATGAACCCGATGAGACTGGTCTCCTACTTCTGCGTATGTTGGGAATTCTCCATAATAGCATATGTGCACATATAAACTAATATATGTATAACACATAAAGTACCATGTCATGTACACTATACACACCTATGCATTATGTATTACATATATTATATAATAGTTGACCATAGATAGTGGTGTTATATGTATTACATATAAAGCATATATTTATCTTACATATTATCCTTATCCTTACCCATTATTACCCTTAAAATGAACCCCTTTACCTATATCTATATCATATCTATACCTATGCCTGTACCTGTTCCTATATCTCTACCTTCTATTGGTTCTCTCTCCGGGGAATCCTAACCACTATTAAGGTAACTAATAAGACTAATCCATTAATTGCACGCCTGTTTCTCAGAAGGAAAGGCACAGCTTTGAGCCGCCGCTACAACCCCCTAACTGTGGGACTGGGGGCGTTGGTGGGAAGCCGGAAGCATGCAGCCCCGCCTTGGGTTCCAAAGCCCTCCCACCCAGGAAGTGTCTCTTCCACACTCCTCAGAACTCTGTGGATCTTGCATTCTAACTGCGACTGCAACGGTGTGTCTGAAAGGCTTGGTTTGGAGACGGGCATCGCTTGTTTCTGGGATAGAAGTTGAATGAGATCAGAGCCTATGTCCATGGCTGGTGCTAAAATCAAAATGCCTTGCTCTGGGGAGCGATCATCGCTAGGTCAGAGAGGGACTCACCCTCCATCCCTGGTTTTCTTTTACTGCTGGGCTGGTCCTTGATTGCAGTCGATGCTTCCCAGATGTTCTTCCCCGCGTGAGTGCCCCTCCCTCCTCAGCCTGGGGCCCCCGCCCTGCTCAGAAGTAAAAATGACTTCGGTGCAGAGCTCTTCACCCACCTGGCAAGCGGGAGTGTGCCCGGAGGAGCCCTGGTCATGTGTAAATGTAAATCGATGACTTTGGGCTCAGATCTGCACAAGCAACATCAGCACAGAGTTTCACGGAGGAGACACTGCTGACCAACGAGGAAGACAACGAATGCTGGGCACCTGGTGGGCAGGAGACAGGCGTGCGTATTTGAAACCGAAAAGAGCAGCGATTCTCCAAATGACACTCTGTTAGATGCTTAACATGATGGCCGAGGCAGGGTGAGCCAGAGGCCCGTAACGATGAGCAGCGGGCGGGGTGACAGCGCTCTGACCGTACAAGGGCATCTCCTTTGCTTACTAAGTGTGTTTAACCCTAGAGGCAGATTTAAATACGACGCACCAACCACGTCTTCTAATAGACTTTATGAATCTATCATTTCTGTTTTATAATAGTGTGCAGCACCAACTATCTCTGTGGCGTCGTGCACGTGACAGCAGGAAGCTCTGTCCTTCAGCTGGTGTGCATGTGTGTGTGTGACAACTCACAGTGTGACGTGCCACGTGCCAGTCAACGGTTTTAATGTAGGTCACGCTTCCCCAGCGGTTTACTTAAGGCAGTTACTTAACTTCCTTGTGCCTCAGTTCCTTTGTGTATAAAGTAAGAAGAAGAATGGAACCAACTAGTGTGAGTTGTGATCATGAAAAAAAATGTGTTTAAAGCACTTAGATGAACACCTAATGAATGGTAGGGGCCATTATTGTCCCATTTTTCATTGTATTGTCCTTCTAGAGCAGTGCTTCTCATCTGTGGGCAATTTGCCTCCTAGGGAACACTTGACAATGTCTGAGACAGTTTGGTTTTCACAGTCGGTGAGGGTGCTCTGTCATCTGGTAGGACACTGGGAATGCTGGAGAGTCCCTAGCATGCACAGGACAGATGGCACAGCAAGGACTCAGCTCAAAAAACCAGGAGGTTTGAGAAACCCTGCTCAAGAGAGAGAAAACACGGGACAAGAAAAACACAGGTCGAGAAACTAACAGTCTTGAGGTCATGGTTTCTAGAACATTCTCTCACCCCTTCCATAAGTAGGGGAGCCTCTTCTCTTTATGTTCTCTGAGACTCTGGAATTCTGCGTTTCTGGCTTATCCATTAATGAAGCCGCAGAGCACAGCTGTGAGGGAAGAGTCTGTGTTTCCTTGTGGTCAACCAAGAGCATGGTCTCCGGGGACAGGGAAGGACTCACTTCTTCCTGGAGACCTCCCCATCGTGCCAATAAATGCCTCTCCCCAGGGCCCATCTTAGTGCCTGGAGCCATTTAACCTCCCCAATTTATGCCTCTGAGCAGCACCACGTAGGTGTGGAACGCTCCTCGGTGATGCTCAGACGATCCACGTAAAACGTGCAGCCAAGCATGAGCAAAGCATGGAGATTTCCACCACAGAACGGCCGTGTGGTTCATGGATCCCTCATCGGTGTCATCCGTGGGATCGCAGTCGGTGCCAACACTCAAGGCTAACGGTCGGAAATGCATTTGAAATGATAGAATTGGCCCTTGGTCTTCTGGGTTAGTGCCACGGGCAAAACCCATTGCTCAACTATTTCTATATCCTCAGTGGCCTAGTTCCAAGACTAACTCGTTGTCTTCTGCGGTGAGGTCTATAAAATGCTGCTGGGAAGAATTACTCCTGGTGACACCATAGCAAAGAGCTGGTTGCCTCAGAAATGGGAGCTCGCGCACCGCCTCTGCCCACTGGTGCCCGAGTCGCTTCCAGATGAAGCAGTCCGTCGGGGCAGAGGAGCAGGAGTGGGCACGGCTCGCAGCTGGCACCCTGGCTCCTGGCTGCCTGCTGAAGGGGCTGTCACATCCTGTTAAAACATGACTCCGCCAGTCTGTAACACCAGTCCCTCCACAGCAGCTGCTATGAAGTCACCGAGGGAGGAAAGCAGAGTGGGGACCAGGGGCCTTGCTGTAGGTATGCATCCTCGCGAAGGGGTGTTTTCAGCGCCCTGCTCAGCTTACGTCCAACACTTCTGTCATCACCCCAGCATCCACCACTGCCACATCCTGGGTATCTCCTTCTCTGGGGCTGTCCCAGGGGGTCCCCTCTGCTCTTGGCATGCTGGCCTGGCTCTGTGGGTGTAGCTGCCCTACAAAGGGTGACAAAGTTATCTCCATGCCCAGAGAGGGCTTCTGACCCACTAGACTGCTAGCAGGGACACTTGAAAATGGGCTGCACGGTGGCCTTCAATGGTAATTCTCTGACTCAAGCCAGGACTCCAGTAAGACAGAAACGTGATGGCCCTGTTTGATCTCCAAAAACATTTGAGAACTTGACAATCTCTTCTTTTCTATTGTAATGGATCTCGAGAAAATAATTCTTGTGCTAAATATATTTAACAATAACCACAGAAGTGTACATGATAAAAGCATTTAGTTTTATTTGTCCACGTCATTTGTTGAGTGTCATGGGCAAAGGACCCAGACCAGGAAGTGGCAGCAGGGGCCACGACATTCCTCAGTGAATCATCCTCACAAACTGGCTCAAAAATATGGATAAAATCAAACAGTCACACGCTCATCTCAGTAGATGACTTTGCTCAGGTTGTCATGGTGTGCAGCCCTAAACACCAACAACCCCACCTTGACAAACAGAACGTAAGTTCTAGCGTCACCCCAGAGACAGCCTAATTGTCATGAGCATTTCCTGAATTCTGATGACACTCCCAAGATGTGCCACCAGGCATGTTTAGTGGGGAAAAGGAGAATCGATGACAATACTACCCTGAGGGAACAGGGTTACAAATTCGGGGGGTGTAGCCACGTACCAGTCATCGTGACGATGGCATCATTGCTGCCCCCCAAACAGGGCTGTTTGAGAACTTACATTCCAACTTAAAATAGCTCTCAGCACCGGTGCTGCCGTGGCCAGGCAGTCATGGCTAAGACACCCCGTCCCCGAATTCGGGTGCCCTCAGTGGAGTCACGGTCAGGCTGCCACATCGCAGCAGCACACACTGTCCCCACACGTCAGACTCTCTTCTCCCTGCTTTTCCCAAGACAGGCCCTAGAGGCCTTGATCTGCTGTGCCCAGGGAGATGAGAGGCCACTGTCACTGTGGAGGCAGGAGGTCAAGAGCGGCCTCAGTGTCCTGTCCTGCAGGGAGGACTCTCTAGGTTGTAGCTACAGTTACGACTTCTCTTTGGAGCTTTAGTTCCCTGTGTCTCCACCTGCCGCTCCCGATGGCCACCTGGGCACCTACAGCCCCCGGGGATGCAGGAGAACGTGGGCACGGCGTCAGCTCCATCCCCGCTCACCTCTGCGTCCAGCCTGTCGCTCTGCGGCCCCCTCCCCAAAGCTGTGCACTTCTCCCTCCTGCACAGCGGTTTTGGTGGCCTCTGCACAGACTCCACGGTGAACTCACAGCTCCTCAGCTTGACGGTCAAGGCCATGAACGCCTGCCTCCACCTGCCGTTCAGACTCCACTCGTACCGTCCCGCCTGTGGGCCCTGTGTGCTGAGTTCTGCTGATTCCGCCGGTGACTTTGCTCTCTTCTGTCCTCACATTGGAAATGCCACCCTTCTCCGAACCCTTGCTGCCTGCCTCTGACTGCATCCCGGGGGGTGTCCCCTCTGCCAAGCCTGTTGGGGTCTCCCCTCGTGCAAGTGGGGGAGACCTCCATCACGCTTCCTTCTTTTATGGTCCCGTTGGGTGGCCGCCTGAAGTTATCCTGATTCATGTACCACTTTCTCTCCCACTGGGTCAGGTGCTCTGGAGGAATTTAATCTTTGTTTCTTTCAGGGACTGGGTGTGGGTGACAACTCAGTCTGGGGAGGCGGGGACAGCCTGTGCAGGGGAAATGCCACATCGCTCCAACATCTTTCTCCAAAGTGATTGTGTCTTAGCATGTGTCTTTGCGCGCTCCAGGTGGGCACTGAGCTAAGGGTCACACACTGCCTTCTGTCCACGCCCTTGGGAGGTTTTTATGCAGGTCTGGCATCTCGAGGTCTCCTTTCAGTTCAGCTGGTTGTGGTCCGAATTCAATTCCTTGCAGCTGTAGCTCGGAGGTCCCCTGCTTGTTGGCTGTTGGCCATGAGCTTCCCTGAGCATGAGAATCTCCAGCTGTCCCTTGGACTCGTAGGACCTTGTAGGATGTGGCGGCATCTTCTTCTAGGCCAGCGAGAGACTGTCACCTCTGCCTGCTAAGAGGGCTTCTTCCGTAACGAACACAATCACGGAATGGCATCCCGTGGGTTTGGTTTCTCCACATCCTTGTCAACACTTGTAATTTTGATTTTTGCTAGCACTTTTGAAAACAGTTTTGGATTAGTATTAGCATGATAGATCTCTTTTTTATCCTTTAAGTTTTGGTCTCTCTGTGTCCTTGTAAAGAAAGTATGTTTCCTGTAGCCCATATGTATTTCGGTCTAACTTTTTTATCCTATATGATAATCACTTCTTTCTGATGGAGGCACTTAGGCCATTGTGCTCACCGTGGTTACTGATGTCCAGGAATATATCTGTCATCTTATCATCTGTATCTCATTTGTCCCATCTGTTCTCTGTTCCCCCTTTCTTATTTATCTGTCTTCCTTTGGATTAACTTAATACTTTTGTGATTCCATTTTATATTCATTCCTGACTTATTCTCTATAAATCTTTGTTTTATTGCTTTAGTTTATAACATAAAAGTTAAATTTACCCTAGGTCCTTGCAGCTGATATACAACTTCACATATACTGTCAGACGCTACAATGTTTTGGTAGTGATTTTTTCTTTACATTGGATTTTTGTGTTACCTTTGCCATACCTTTTAATCTTATATTTGTTGTAAGCTCCAAGCTGCATTGTTACACTTTGCATGTATGATTTGTGCTGAATTCTCATTAAAAGAGGATTGAATAATCATAATAATTGCATCTATTTACCTATATTGCTACCATTTTTGTTGTTTTTCATTCTCTTGCTATAGGTTCATATTTCCATCTGGTCATTTTTCTTCTCCTTGAAGAACTCCCCTTAGTATGCCTGTACTAGTCTGTCTGTCATAAATTCTTTCAGCTTTTTATGTCCAAAATATGGTGATTTTACTTTTGAATGTCCTTTGCTCTGGATATAAAATTGCGACTGACATTGTTTTCTTTCTGTACGTTAAACATGTTGCTACCTAGTCTTCTCGTCCATGTTGTCCCTAATAAGAAATCTGATGTTACCAAAATAGTGTCATTCTCTATGTAGTTTTTTCTGGCTGCTCTTAAGACTTTTGTCTTTATCGGTGGTTTTGAGAAATTTGATTACAAAATGTCTTGGCAAAGTTTTCATGTACTTTGTTCTTGCGTCTCATTACGTTTCTTGAATCTGTGCATTTGTAATTTTTACAAAAATGGAGAATAATTTTGGTCATTATATCATTATTTTATCTCTCTCTCGATCCATTGTCTATCAGAGACTTCGAGTGTATATTATTCCACTTATATTTGTCCTAGAGATCACTAATGCTTGAATCATTTTTCCTTAATTCTCTTTTGTTTCTGTTTCCTTTATAGTCCAACAGTGGTACATTTTAAAGTTCATTAGTGTCATCTTCTGTACTGTCTCATCTGCCACTTTTCCTATCCAGTATATTTTAAAATGCAACACATTGTATTTTTCATTTCTAAAAATTTGACTTGGGTCTCTTTAAAATCTCGCATGTCTCCACATAGCACTTTGAACACGTGGAGTACAGTTATAATAATTGTTTCAAGGCCTTAATTCTCACACCTGTGTTGGTACTGGATCAGTTTCAGTTGATTGATTTTGCTCCTCCTTATGAAACATGTTTTTCTCTTTATTTGAAAGGTTGGTGAACTTTTATGTGATGCAAGACACTGTCATTTAATCTTGGGTGCTGGGCAGTTTTGTTTTCTTATAAATACCCTTGTGTTTTGTCTTGGGATGCCAATAATTCACTTGTAAGTAGGTGGATACTCTCATGTCTTCCTTTTAAAGGCTGAGCAGTCAGTCTAACACAGGTCCATCTGAGACTGGTTAGTCTAAGGACAGTAGTTTTCAACTGGGGATGATTTTGTCCTCAAGGGATGTTGGGGTTATGGAATTGGCATCTAATGAGCTAATATCTGGGGTCTGCTGAAGATCCAGCAATGCATAGGACAAACGTCTCATAATAATCGTTTGGACCAAAATGCCAGCAGTGCTGAGACGGAAAAACCCTGGTCTGGGCTAACCATTCTTCATGACTTAGACGGACGTTTCTATGTGTTTTGCCCAATAGTCTATAAAGTATGGCTTTTCTTGTCTGGTTGGCAGGAAAGCACTATTCTCAGCCCTGTGTGAGTTTTTGATGATGCTTGCAACTCATTCTCGACCCAGCCAGTCTGCTGGTCTCCCCAGGGATCCCCTCTCCTTTGCCTGAGCCTAGAAACCCTCTCAGGCAGCAGGCCAGGCAATTGCAGAGTCCATGTATGTGGTTTCTCATCTCCCAGGGGTCATTGCTTGATTTGCCCGTCTTCACAATGTGTATTTCATACATTTTGTCTATTTTTGTTGTTTCAGGTGACAGAGTAAATATAGTCTCTTTCTTGACAAGAAGTGAAAGTTTCTCTCATCCATATTTATTATAAGAGTCTTTTAAGGGAGAGTTTTTATTATATGTTTTATTTTTTATGGAACAATAAGTTATTAACTTGCATATGTACATCACGAGAAAACGTTACTTTAACTAGTTATCTATGTATTCAATTCCACAGAAATTAGAATTCAAAGAGTGGTGTTAATACAGAATAGTACTTCCAAAGTTACACTCAAAATGCCTCTATTAAATTAATAACTGTTTTTCTCTTTAAAACATGAGTTGTTCATCTGGTATGAAATTAATTTTCAGTGAATAAAATGCCATGAACAAGCAAATTTGATCCATGAAATTACCGGGCCAAATTATTAAGAAAGATAAAATGTAGCCCGATAAAAAAGGCTGATACAGTGCCTAGTGAATTTCCTTGGCGTTAGGATACTTATTGAGTCCTTGAGGCTTATGCCAGGACTCTGCTTTGTAGCTTCTTAGAGAATGACTCAGAGGGGACCAATTTCATAGTTACGTTCATGAGACCGTGTAGTGCCATTGACATCAAAATAAATTGGCCCAATGTGACCCACTGGTCCTGCCTATGACCCACCCCCCAGTCATTCTTATGAAGCAGACTGCTTATGGACTGTTCCTTCTAATATTTTAACTGTCTGTTTGGGGTGTGTGTGTGTGTCTATCTTGGTCTAAGCCTAGAAAATTTCCTGGCAAGGTTCAAGATGCCAAACACCTCCTGAAATTTCATGGGACATAGAACCAGAGAGAAAAGCTTAGGCAGAAAATACTGTTATGGTGGTCACCCACATCACCAAAATCCTTAGTTGAAACAGATATATATCTTTAAATCTAGGCTCGGTTTATATCCTTTCCTTAAGGTCTGGTCACAGCTTACTAACTGATTGGCACAGAAAAGTCAATCAAATACTAAAACCCCCACTAATATAATAATTGCATCATTTTTCTCTTTACTATGTGTTAGGCGTCAAAGAGACAAAATCTAAGACAATTCTTGCTGTATGCAAATTCACATATACTTAAACAGAATTGTTATAATTTTTATAGCAAAGTCAGGCTGCTATTACAAAAGAAGTTATTAATAATTAATTTTAGATGTGGGAATGGTCAAGAATTCCATTTTAATAATTAGAAAATTGGAAACATGTCATAAAATGTCACATCCATGACCCTGAGGTGTCTTGCTTGTCTCGCTGCTGAGCTGTCGCAGGCAGAAAGCTGACGTCCGCCTCCCTGGCCCCAGATCCCACGTGCTCTGGCAGGCTGGAGGCACAGACCCTGCGACTCCAGCATCACCTGTGCTTTGGCATCTTCTGGTTGTTTATTGAGCTGATAAAATCACAGATGTTAATTAGTCCTAATTGTTGAATAGCCCCTACCTTGAAATACTGCAGAGGCTTGGGCAAGATGTACCGTGGGGATTAGGAGAATCTGACGGCACTTGTGTCGTGCTCACGTGTGCGCATTAAGAAAGTAAAGGCACCTGAGACAGGCTTCAGGTGGGCCCCGTAAGGGAGGAAGCGTCACAATCTAGCCTGGGCTTCAAATGCGTTGAGGCCAGATTACCTCAGAGGCTTCCTTCACCCCGTGTCAGGCTGCCTTTGTCCTTGACACAGTGCCTGAATGCAGAAGTAAACACTGGTGTCCCCACTTTACTTTTTTCATGGGGAGGGTTGTAGGGCTAGTCATGCGGATGCCCTTCCAAGCCTAAGGACAAGGTCCCAGAAAAGGGGAGCCGTGTGCTGGGTTAGCAAACTCACCCTCTGCCCCTCCCAGCCTCTGTGAACCTTCCCCTGGCTGGACCTGAGATCCAGGCCCCATGCCCAGTGCAAGGCCAGCACTTCTGTGAGGGTATTTTCATGGAGACGGCCACACAGCATGAAACCCGAGGGCCCTGAGCCACCGTTATGTGCACCAGGAGACGGCTGGTCTGTTGGCATGAAGGAGAGTGAAGCCCAGGGCAACCAGCTGGGGGGGTCAGCTACTCCCACCAGGGGAGGGAGTGTCGGACTGACGATGGGAAACAAATAAGCCCAGAGCTCCCACTCCATGACAAATCCCGAAAACGCAATCTCCTGTGGAGAGAACGTCAGACAATAATTCCGACTCCCCGCAGAACAGCGTCTCTGGGGTCTTCAGCATCTGTGACTGACAACACGAGACTGTGACTTCATGCTGACTTTAGGACTTTATTACTAAGTAACAACACGATATTGAAAGTGACAAGCAGAGAGCGCCTGGTCCTCACCGAACACTAATTGCTGTGGTAGAAGAAGTGTCAGGGTCATAAAAACTGTCATCTTTTGGCCGGTGTTTCTGTTTGTTACACACCAGCGGGTTACATTCCTTGTTCGCACATGTTTCAAATCAAACAGGAATATAAATGAAATATCCACCTCTGAGTCTCTGGTATCCTCCGCACAGGGTGACACTGACAGCCATGCACTCCCAGCGCCCCGTGTGCTGGTGGACGTCTGGAGTTGAAGGAGGCTACGGCTGGTCCAGGGCTCCTTCCTGGAGCCCAGCAGAAGAGAGCTGGTGATGTGACCATGCCCTGGTGTTTGGCCACCTCTCCCACCTGGTCCCCACCTGAGTCCTCTCTGATCTGAGGGCCCGAGCTCCTCAGGACCCAGGGTGGAGGGTGGGAATGCTTGCCCTCCTTCCCTTGCATGTGAGCACACGTATGTCTCCTGACTCATCACCCCCTTTCCTCTAGAAGTCTCTTTGACCATTCTGCCTTCTTTAGCAATGACAGCCACCTGCTGGGAGCCCAGGGCTCTGCCCCGTGTCCTCTGAGAGACGTCCTTGGCTTCCAGGTCTGGAAGCAGAAGTGAGCAGCCCTCTTGGCACCCACTCGGATTTGAGAAGAGGCTGCCACGCTCACCCCAGGTCACCTGATGGCCTTGTTTCTCACAAACGAAAATGACCTCAAGACAAAACTTACCCGATCCGAACCTTTTCTCCTTCTTTGCCACAATGTCATTGGCCATCCGATTTGAGGTGTGTGTGGACGCAGGTGCCAGCAGGCGGGCCCTCCAGGGCGCAGCGCTCCCCCTCCAGCCTGGTGACCACTGACATGGCCAAGAAACCACCCGCTTTGGGGCCCGGCAGCAGGCAGGCCGGGCGGCCGCTTCTCATATGCCAGGTGTCCAAGCAGAACAAAGTGAAAATTCCAGTTGAAGTCTGACGGGGAAACAACGCTGCTCCCCGTAGTGCTGCCTGAGAGGTGGACCCCAGGCAGCCTTCACCTGGGGTGCAGGTGAGGTGCCCCGGCAGGACAAGCCCGTACATCCATCACACCCGTCAGCATTCGCCCAGCCCCGTGTCCTCTCACGCAGGAAGGGTGTCTTTTTCCTTCGAGCACGGCCAAAGGGCACTGCCGTGGGGATTTTCTGGTCGGTACGGGGCACCCTGAGACTTCAGTCCCAGAGCGGCAATGGGCAACGCTGCAGGTCATCTCTGTCTCGATGTGTCACATACCTCCAATCTTCTTTCATTTTCAGGATGTGACCCATTCTACTGTGCATCATCAGTGTGATGCTTTTACTGATACTTTGAATGTTGGGGAAATAAGGAAAGAAGTCCCTTCCTTGGCCCTGGTAGGGTACGTGCTGTGGTGCTCTTGGAAACACAGACACAGGACAGGTTGTATGCCACCTGGTTTTCTCCCCCATCTTAACTGGACCTCCTTGCTCACTTCCTGGTGGCTCTAGCCTTCCACTGGAGGCCAGACTATCCCTTAAGTGGGTCACCTTCCATTCCATTGTCTTTGCCACAAGGCCAGGGGTCAGTAAACTCTTTTTCTGCAAAAGGACAGACAATGAATATTTTCAGCATCACAGACAATAGGGTCTTCATTGCAGTGACTCAACTCTGCATGTGGTGTCAAAGAAGGCATGGCCCCATGGACGGACCGTGTGGCTGGTTCCAGCAAAGCTTTACTATGGACTCTGACAGGTGGATTTCATAGCATTGTCTCATGTCACAAAAGATTCTTTCTTTTGGTTTTAAAACAACTAAAATGTAAAAGCCATTTTTAGCTGCGGACCAGACAAAACAAGCCTTCTTGCCTGCAAGAGACTAACAGAAGGAAAGAGTTGTGCGTGTTAGGGGTTCCTTCTCAACGGCTCCATCCCCTGAGGTTGGGGTTTCAGGCTCCCAAAAATGTTGTTGGCATTGGTGCAGTCACTGCACAATCCATGCTAAGGCACCATCGAGTGGTCACTGCAATTTTACACCAGGCCCCTGTCAACATGTTTAGCCAGGAGAGTGATCTTAACGTTTATACTGAAAGTCATGCAGGTGAGATGTCTGGGTAGCTTTCAAAAGCTTTGTGAAACCTCGGGTGGGCGTTTCTATAAAACCCACCTTGTGATCTTTCTGTTTTTGACGATGAAGTTGTTTTAGCTGAAACAACTAAAGGCACCCCATTGAAGGGGCCCCTTGAATTTTAAAAGCCCTGAATTTATGTGAGAACATCTCGTTGGGACTCTGTTGTCGTATTTCCCTATCTTTTAGACGTGATAAATCTTAGATCTGGTTTGTTGTCGCTAATCTCATGCCTTGGCCGGTCCTCGTTGGCGTATTTCCATTGCTTTTCCTGGAGAATGCATATTCATAAAATAATTCACTATTTTGAAAACATTCCACCCCGGGAAGGGGGAGGAAAGATTTCTTCCTCTCGTTTTACATCAAATCGTCCAGTCTCTAAGTCCCTGTTGTGTTCGTGGCCATCCATGCCCCGAACCCCTGACTCCTAAAGTTTTAAATGCTTCACAAATGTTCAGGAAACGTCAAGCTATGTTTTTAATTTTGCTTGACATAGTTAAAAAAAAAAGAGGCGATTCCAAATTGTTTGGACATTTCCACTGAGTTACCCTATTTGGTTTATCATCTTTATTTCGGGAGGATGACAGGATACATTTGAATGAAGGTTTTGATCTTTTCATTTATTCCTGCAGCATGCTAAGAAAATTCTAAAAGCAGAATAAAACTTCAGGAAAGAATGTTTAAGTAAAATTGTGATGTCAGTCTCAGGGTAGCGCTGGAGAGAAGTCTGACTTGCCCACGTCCTTCTCGTGTCCCTGACACGCTGTGCTCAGTCTCTGTCCTGCAGCCACGAGCCTTTCTGGATGTATCTGTCACGATATGGAGGTCCCCAGTGCGTCCCCTTCTCCAGGGCTACAGGCGAGAGGGTCTGTAAGCTTCGTCGGTAAGACCGCGTTGCGGAAGAGGCCAGAGGCTGTGCTGACCGTGTCTCTGTGTTCTGTGTTCCTCTGTCCCCAGTCTCACTCCTCGCAACATCCAGCTCTCTCACAAACACATGCCTTTGGTCACAAGGGGGACTGGGTGGGAGACTGTGGCTGGACCCGTGCAAATCCATCACCCCTGGTGGGAAACAACTCAAACCACATGGCTCGGTGGCCCCGAGCCACCCACCCGCCCGTGAGGACGGACACAGCGTCCTGACTACTAACGAAGCACCGGCCGTGCCAGCACGAGCCAGCCACGTGTCTGCGGGCCTGGGCTCACGTGCCTCATTCCTTCCGCGGCTCTTGCATTGTTTCTGCAGCGTTTTAAGCATCGTTAAGAAATGGGCAAAACCTATCTATGATTTTAAATTGCTCGATCCTGGAGTGATCAATCAGAATCCCAGAGAAGTTAAAATACAATTATTCCAACAAGAAATAAGCCCGATCCATACTGTTTCTAGGCATTTCTCCTACCCCTGTCCGTGCACACTCACGATGGTTGCAGTTCATTTCTGGTGCCAAAAGATTGTTTATTGAATATGATCATTTGTGAAGCATAGCTTACATAGGTCAGCAAGACTGTTCACATTAATGCAATTTTACTTAATAAAATCAGACCTATTGATTTGAATCCATGTAACAACTTTTACTGTTACACGGTTTTTCCCAGAGGTCTTCATTCAGAGAGTTTATAGATTCCTTTTCCGATCACGTACATTATATGAATTTCTGTGAAAGTCTCCATTTCCCATCCCCCTTTTTTTGGAGGGGTGATTGTTCAAAAGGAGAAAGGTGGGGAAGGAGCTCCCCTCTGTGGCACAGAGCTCACTGGCATTCCCGGCCCCTTCTAGTTCCCCTGGGGCCCCGGGGATGGGCATGTGGTCACCGAAGTGATGGTCCAGCCCCCAGGGAGGCTCCTGCCCCCATCCCTGCACCCCCTGAGCTCTTCCCCACCACACTCCTTTCTGTGAGTGTGCTCAGAACCCTGGCGATGCACTGACACAAGACAGAAAGACCCCAGGTCCCCGAAATGCACTGTGGAAGGCCACCTCTCCAACCACATCTCTCCAAGGGGATGACCTTGCCCTTCAGCCACAGGGCGGTTTGGGTGGGGCTTGCCATGTGCTGGCCACCCTACATGAGGATGTCCTCAACCTCGTGCAGGGACACCAGCTCCTTGGATAGTGATACCCTGGCATAGGCAACACATCCTGCTTGTCACAGTGCTGCCTGCTGTCCCCCCTCTCTGCTGTCCAGCCTACCAGCTGCCATCTGGCTGTCTAGCTCCTAGTCTGGGTGACCCTGAGGTGGGTGGGCAGCCCCCACCCTCTCTCTTCTCTTATTGTTAATACGGCCCCTCCCGTGCTCTGCTCTCCTGGTGTTTCTTTTCCCCTCTTGAAAGTCCATCGAGGAGGAAAAGGCAACACACACTGGGCACTGACTGCTTCGTCCTCTTCGCACTACCCTTGGGATGTTAAGTAACAGTTCTCATTCTCCCAGGACTGGCATGGGGACGGTCAGCGCGAGGATGTACGATGGCTTCCGGGAGAGGTCGTGAGCGGCTTCTCCGTAGAAATCCCAGCAAACCTACAGGAAAGGCACTGATGCTGCCGGCATGGAGAGTGATGGACCGTTCTGTGGAAAAGCCACAGTCGCCTCACCCTGGCATGGCAGCCCTGGACTGACACCGGACTCGAGGGGACACGTGTCTGCTCAGGAGGGCAGCAAGGGAGTGTGGGCAGGAGGTGGGACAGAGGGAGGGCCAAACGGGGAAGCCAGGGAGCAAACCGGAGTGCAGGCAGGCTCCTTCCACGGTGTGACAAGATGGCAATTCCCCCCTCGTCTTGGACCCCGGGCCATTAAGGGATCTGATCACTCTCAGCCTGGGATCTGATTAGATGGTCATCTGGACGCGTCACGCCAGCCTTCGTGGGGGAAGTGCAGTGTGTGTTCACGTGTGCGTGTACCTGTGCGGGTGCACGTGCGTGTTTCTGGGTGCGTGTGTGTTTAGCGGGAGCGGAGTGGTGGCAGTTTCAGAAACAGAAAGTACGAAGTAACGTGGTACTAAAGAGAGGTGATGAAGGCTCATCTGGGACAGGTATAAATGGTCACGGTGGAGAGAGGGAGGAGGAGTTAAAACAATCAAAGCGTGGCTGCTGATGACAGGAAGCGGCCACACCCGACCGATGCCGATGACATACAGGCGATGGCTACACGGGCACTGAACCCATGAAAGAGGAAACTCACTTTAACTCAGACGCAGACTTTTAATTTAGGCTTCCAGCTCTCCACCATCTGGGACGCATCATCAAGTTTAATATCTACATGTTCGAAGGAATCTATTAATCTTGTATAATGCACTCCACTGACCCCGCTGGACACGGTTCGCAGAGTAAGCCTGCGTTGCAACATCGCTGAAATTCGGTGCATGCTATTTTAAGAAAACCTGCGTTTCTCTCCTTTTTCATTGCGATCACACGTCTGTGTCCAGCTTGAGCTCTGGAGTCAAGTTCATTCTGCAACAACTGTACAATACTCACTTGTCCCTGGGCTTCTTACCTGCTGGGGTGGGCCCATGTGAGTCTAGAATGGGCCGTGGCATAACTAAAAGGAAACATAGGTCTCTCTCGGTCATGAGTTTACTACGAGAGGAAATACATCCCCCCTCAGTAAGAGGCTTTCCTGTGACATCTCCAAGGTAGTGACTTCATACAGGCTGACTTCGGGGCCATTCTTTGGGTTTCCTTCCTCGTGTGTTTCCTAATTCCTCTTGCTAGTGATATGGAGTCGACATCAGAACCAGTGTTCTCATTTTAATAAATGTAAAACAGGGCCTCCGACCATGCTCTACTTCGTGACACCCACGGAGCTTTCTGCACAGTGTGGAAGGCAAACCATCGTTTCATCCCACGGCGAAGTACAGAAAGCAACACAAGCCGCGAGCTCTTGGACGGGTCTAACCTCCTCTCCCGCTGAGCAGAGAAAGCGCCTTCTAACTGCGCTCTGACCCGACACGGCCCTGTGGATAGGCACGGCCCTGTGTCTCAGCGTGCTGCTAAAGCACCGGTGCTAGAATCTTCCACAGTTTTTCTTCCTTGCATCACTGGTCACTCCTGAGTAAGTGCCAAATTAGGGCTCCCATCTTCCCACCCCGGGGATGACTAAATCCTCCCTGTGACCGTGCTCGATTCACACACACGCCTCACGCTCCACCTCCGGGGGCCTGGTCAGTGCAGCCGTGTCTGCACTGTGCCCAGCAGGTGGGCAGCAGCGAAGCACACTGGTGGGGACGACGGCTCCTCGGGAGGCTGTGGGCTCACGGTGGTGACTCTGAGCAGGGCAGATCCCCCATTTGGCCTGCAAGTGAGGGCATGAGCAGGGCTGAGGGGCCAGACCCGGGAACCGGACGTGGTCAGCTCCTTCTTAACCGCTGCTGTCCCGAAGAGCAGGGCACCTGGGCACTTTACTAGTAATGGTGATAAATAGTGATGTGTTTATGACACGTCATTCTGAGAAGTAGGGGCATGGAAAAAAACTTAAGTCAAGATAAAAGGATGTTTAACTGACCGTGAGCCTGCGGTGGCCAGCCGTGCGCACGCCCCGTGGACACATAGCCCAGGAGACGCTGGGCAAGCGGCCCGAATGTGATGAAAACACGTGCGCATGTGCTCCCCTTTATGGGCCGCCTCTGACTGCGGCCTGTGGGGACCCCGCCTCTCGCCACATGGGTCCCAGGCCCGTGGTGGGGTGGTGCTCCGGGCTAGGTCCAGGCCCACGCTCCGACACCGCTGGGATCGGCATTCCGATTTCGCATGTGGATCCTCTCCGCTTCCATGTTGTCGATGCCTTGCAGACAACAGTGCATGTTGCTCTCGTTTTGTGTCGTGGTGGCAGAAGAATTCCAGCCCCAGGATGCGGTTGGAGAATAAAATTTCTCCCAACTGAAACCAGGTGTGCGCACACGTGCACGCAAGCATACACGCGCACACACCCGCATGCGCACGCACACACACACATGCACACATGCGCACATGCATGCACACACGCACACACGCGCACACATGCACACATGAGCACACGCCTGCACACCCGCGCTCGCGCGCACACGCACACACACGCACACACTCACACGCCCGCGCGCACATGCACACACGCGCACACGCACACACACGCACACGCGCACACATGCACATACACACGTACACACACGCATACACGCTCACACACACATGTACACACACGCGTGCGCACACACACGTGCATGCGCGCGCACACACACACGTGCACACATGCACACGCGCACACGAACACGCACACATGCACACACACGCACACGCGCACACGAA
>PVJL010007608.1:32835-76031 GCA_004026885.1 Lyroderma lyra | reverse complement strand
AATAATAATAATAAAAGATTTGACTGGGGCCAAGGGTGCGATATGTGGCCATAAAACAGAGTGAGTTAATGCCTACTGTGGTAATGGACTTGGCTGTATTGCAAAAAAAAAAAGGGATCTTAAATAACATATGCCTCGATCAAGGAAATGCCCTTACATTAAATTACAGCACTATTATTTAATGTTAAATAATAAATACATTATCCAAATTCTTATTGAGAGGACAGTCTCAATTGGTTCAAAATGAATTTTGGAGTATCCATAAAGTGAGTTACATAATAATGTTAACTTGCTATTTTAGCAGCCTGAACGGCCAGTCCAGCCAATGTTCTTCTTATGGAGACAGGAAACACTGTTTCCACGAAAGAGGCATTTCCAGGGGAAATCAGAACACTGGAGTCGGGTCACACTCCCCACTTGACCTACCTGTCTCACCTTTTCTTTCCCCTTCCATTTATTGCTACTGAACGTGCCTTTATCCACCCTTTGGTATTCCTTGTATTGACAAAAATAATTATAATGAAAGCAAACCCCGCTGACATTTGGTGGTATTAGTTCTCTAAACAAAAGACACTACAGCTTTCTTGCTATTCCACCTCTGGGTTCAGGCACACTACAGCCAAACTCATTGGTGTTGTGGTGACATCTTGTGGTCAGTTAAGCTATTAGCTCTGCCCGCTTTCCCACGGGCATCCCACTACGTGGTCTCCCCATTCTCACCCAGGACAAGGTGTGGGAAGGGAAGAACGCTGGTGTCCTACCTGTCACGGGGCCTTTTCTCCTCGGGCCGAAGGCCATCCTCCTGTCAGAAGTCCCCACCCACACTGCCACTGCAGCTGCTAAGAAAACTCTCTCAAACTCCCTCCCTTCTCCTTGTTCCCCCATTGAAAGTCCCTTTTCTCATACCGTTTTCTCAGCTGAAAATAAACAAATAAAAAAGTCCATGGGCAGGTTTCAGAGGGGCTCGTGAACCTACTGATGGTATGTAAAATGGAGTGTGTGCTTGAATGAGCACTTTTCTGGGAAGAAGGTCTACAGTTTGCACCAGATTTTCAAAGGAATCCATGGTCTAAAGTAGTTCAAAACCACTGAGTTCAAAGGAAAAGGATCTAAGCTTAAAAAGGTAACAACAACTTACATTTAAATAAGAAACACTGTTAGCCAAGAGTCCCAGAAACACTTTCATATAAATTTACCGATCTTTCAAGGAGGTCACTGGGCTGGATGTTACACTATTGTTAAGAGAAAAGCGATTAGTAGCATACTGATATGTCACTATGTGGTATCTACTAGAAAAGTGATGTAACTTTTTAAGCTATGAAAATTCACAATTGTGGAAGGTCTATTTGGAAGTGTGGTTAATAGATGCAAATGTATTTGAGTAAGTGAAGATAAGGACAGGATGTCCCAGGTGGGACTCTACGCAGGTAAGGAAGACTGAGAGACTCACATGTGGATTCTGGGTTTAGATGAGAGGCAGAGAAGGCAGAGAAAGCAGAGAAAACACTCAACTGCACTTCATTCTCTAGGGTGAAAATATCTGCCTCTAGAGTTGACTCCAAACCTCAGCAACTACCTGGATCCCATCCCTTCCAGAGGTAACTGGTTTGGGGTGTGACCCGAGCCTCCTGAGTTTTACAAGTTGTTAAGCCTAATGTCCAGACAGGGCAGAGAACACTGCCTGACCATGTCCAGGTAATCCCAGTCCCCCTCCCACCCCCAAACATTTCCCTCAATCTACACCTCTGGGTTAAAGGCTGGTGAAGAACCAGCTGTCTAAAGGTTTGTGATTGTGTTGTTAAGTAATAGAAGACAGCATTAAAGGGGAGGTTTGGGGTAATCTGTGGAGGATCTCAAATGCCGAGTTAACACCAGCATGCTCATTAATCCAGAGAACGAAAGAAGTTCCAAGATTAAATTTTAGATGTCACACAGTATGCGGGGAAGACAAGTGGAAGCTGCACCATCACATCCTAAGCGCCAACCTGGGAGAACAGAAAACCACTCCTATAAGCCAACAGGCACTTAGGGAACTAGTGAGTATGAAGCACTGTATGCATTCGACAACTGAGCAAAGTGAAAGCCACTGCAGCCCAAGAAACACAGAGACCATTGCCGCCAGCACAGGCAGAATAAAATACAAGGCATCCTTGTAAGCCAAGATGCTCTGAACTGGACCTTCCATACACAGCACCAGTCACTGGGGACTACTGAGACTTCCTGTTAAAAGGACTGCACGCTGCAAGTGCAAGTTCTCCTATTTATAAATGGACTTCCTCTTTCTTCCCAACATCTAGAAACAAATAAAATCTCTTCTTTCCCCAATGGGGAAGTTCTCTTAGCCATTTCTAATGGGCTGGAGGTTTTAACTGTGATCACTACATATGGTTCTAAATTATTCCATCTCACAATCAGTGTATACCATAAGAAAGACAATGCTCCTTCCCTCCTCTCAACCTTAAGTATTAAACATTATGTCTCCAACCAAAACTGAGTAACAACAGCACAGCCCAGTGGCTGGTAGGAGAGAAACGAAAACAAGAATCCTTGATCCTGGGTCTGTTCCTCAATTTCATCAACTAGGAAGTAAACTGAAGGTACCCCCATTTCTACAGATGCGATAGGAATGAACTTACCATCCTGGTACTGTTTCTTTGTAGCATCATAAAATTAAGTTTTACAGTATTAATTGAATTTGCCATAACTCACTGTCCCAGAAAATACGTTGTAGAGAAAGAACTCTTTTACATTTTCTCTACAAGTCTACTCACAGAATACATCACCAAATGTGTGGGGGTTTACCCCCAAATCCATGAACTCTATCAGCTGGGTGTCCTACAATTTCGCTTAATTCTGATACTACTTACCTAGAGTCCCACAAAACGTGTCCCCCTCTCCAGGTGCCAGTAGCAAGTCCAGGCTGTCACCTGTGCTTCTGTCTATAAATCGGAGGTTTCCAGAACCCGCTACTTGGGTTCAATAATTCGTTAGAGTGGTTCATAGAACTCAGGAAAACAGTTTACTTATTACAACAAGATACAACTCAGAAACAGGCAGATGGGAGAGATGCAAAGGGCAAGGCAGGTGGGAAGGGGCTTGGAGCGTCCAGGTCCCCTGTATCCGGAAGCTCTCCAAACCCCTTCACTTAGCGTTCTTATAGAGGCTCCATTCCTTAGGCATGATTGATTAAGTCATTGGCTGTTGGTGAATGAACTCAATCTCTAGCCACTCTCATTTCAGGAGGTGGGTAATGGGGGTGGGGCTGAAAGTTCCAACCTGCTAATCACATGGTTGGCTCCTGAGGCCACAGTTCTATCCTTAGGTGCTTTCCAAAAGTCAGCTCATTAACATAAACTCAGATGTGGATTGAGAGGGGTTTGTTAAGAATAACAAGACATTCTTCTCACTTCTGTACTCTAGAACTAGTTCAGGAACTGAGAACAAACACTAAATATTATAACAAAAGATGCTCCTGTAGCTCTTATCACTTCTGAAATGTTTTTTCCATACAGTGCAATTTTATTGTGTAAGACATGAATAACAGTGCACTTAATTCCAACAGTCATATTCAAAAATATAAAGAATCAATTGTCACTTTGGAAATTACAAGGATTTTAGGAGCTCTGTGCCAGGAACTATGGATGAAGACCACATATTTCTTTCTAGTTATCACACCGTATCACATACGTACAAACTGAAACAGGAAATGAATTAATATTTCCCACATAACCAACTGACATTTCAGGTAATGCCACACTGCTGCCAAAGCAACAATTCAATTTTTAAAAAATTGTCAGCTATTCCACTGTGATTGCATTGATACTGTGGATCTCTAACCAACCTTTTATTTAAGTGATGGGGGGGTGCCTGTATCAGAAGGGTCAAGGAAAAGGTTTCTTTTCTGTTTCACTAGCAAGTAATTATACTCATGCTTTGCCCAGTTAAAAGAGTATTTTTAAAAATCTTTTTAAGTGAAGACACATAATTAAGTGAACAAGTCTTTGAAAGGAGAACAGCCCAGGGGTAGCTATTCTTTTCCTACTGCTCAGGGGCATTTAGAAGCCCAGACTCCTGAGTGGCCTTAAGTGGAAAGGGGCATTAAGTCTTTCGGCCTTCCCAGCCTCTGGGTCAGGTAGGTAAAAATCTCAAAACAAATGATTAAATAAAAGGCTTCCTTACTTACAAAACGAACTGAAGATGTCTGGCTTAACAAATACTTTGGTAAAAATACATTTCTCCATTCGTAGCATGCTTATCTTTATATTGCAGGAAGTCATTGTTTCTTTTTTTAAATTCATACATGTTTCCTTTGTTTGGACAATTTTAATAGTTTCTCTTCTCACTATAAAATCAAGGGTAATTATTAACCGTTCACAAAAGTTGCCACTTCCCTAGAGAAAATCACGTTTTAAGAAGGGATAAAATCATTCTCAGGAAGTTCACTCTTGATGACATTGAACCTTGTTTCAACATACTGCTTGTTTTACTTTTTAAATTCTTGTGGAAGATATTTATAAAGTCAGGAAGCCTTTTGTCTTTCAGGTAACAATCTTCTAATTTTTTACATTTATACATTTTAACACGTTCTTCTATTACAAAACTGGGACGTGCTTCACTTTGCACTAACATTATTTGCAGGGAGATGAGGAGGAAAGCCCATGTCCAGTTTCATTTTCCCTTCCCTCTCCTGACTCCTTATGAGCGCAGTCATCTACCAAGGAGAACAGACGCAAGTGTGGTCAGAGTGCACGGGGGTCTCGGCCTCGTGGGAAGGCTGGCAGCGACCACGCATTCAAAAGGTAACCTGTCATTCAGTTCATACGTGCTCGGAGACATAGGTAAGAATGGCAAGAGCAGTCTTGTAAGTGGGGCTGGGAGGGAGGAACAGAGGGTGGGATGTGCCACTGCAACCAGGTCTGTCACAGTATAATTAAGCTGGGACTTGGGGTAGAAGAAGTAGGTCAAAGGCAGCAGCTTATAGTGATGGGTATTATGCCAGCAGAAATGAGGAAACAATTGAGAGATATCAGAGCTAGATGTCCTGTGAACTGGAAAGTACTGATTCGTTTCCCAGGCTGAGTTACTGGGATTGGGGGTGAGGGCGCTAGCCAAACCAAATCCAGCACCATGTCCTCCTGAGCCCAAGGCCAGTCCCAATACCTCCCTGATGGATCGTGTCTGTGTGGAGTGGATCCTGAAAAGATCTGCAGTTCAAATTTGCCCTAGGTAACATTTCCTACTAGCGTATGGACACATGTGGCATCGCCAAGGAGCTCCCAGGCATGTTTGGGAATGGTTAATGGGAAACAACTGTCTGCAGGGCCAAATGCTAATTAGAGGAGAGGATAAAACAGTGAGGAGAAGGCACAATGAATATCCAAGGAGAAAAAAAAAATGGATAAAATAAAAACATATTTTACACACACACACACAGAAAAACAAAACACAACCAAAAACCAGAGAGTGCAAAATTAAGCTACTTTGTTCCTATGCAAAGGCAAATCATATTCTTAAAATAAGCCGATGGGTAAAAACTTTAAGAGAAACTTCCCATTACTCTTTCACACTCAATTATTTTTAATGGAAGTACACAATATTGGTAAGATTATAATAAAATTGATAAACTCATAAACGCCTTATAACAATATACATTATCACAACTTTTTTTTTAATATTAATTTGGCAATAAGAATCAAAAGTTGTAAAAATCATCATAGTCTTTCACCCAATAATAGTCCTGAGCATTTAACCTTAGGGGAATAAATCCAAAGAAAAGCTGTCTATATAAAAATATTCACTACAAAATTATAACAATTTTTTAAAATGGGGGCTGGAGACAAACTAAATGTCCCAACACAGAAGAATAATTAAGTAAAGTAAGACACAGCAGCCCAGTAGAAGCCATGAAGTTATAAGTCATCATAATTATGAAGCTTATGTACTAACATGAAATGTGTATGATATATTATAATTTGTAATCTTTATTAAGTATCTGCAGATTGCCATTACTACTAAAAAAAATACATACCTATAACAAAGACCAAAAAGAAATGGACAGTTCATATAGACAGAAGTTGTAGAATTGTGGGTGATATTTGTTTCTTTTTAAAATTTACTTGACTAGTTTGTTGTTTGTTCTAAACGCATTATGGGTTTGGCAGGATGAGTAGTAGAAGCAGAAACAATAAGATGAAAGGACCTTTTAAACTATTAATTAAATCTTCATTTTTCCCTTTCCCACCTTTGTAAGAGCTTCACAGTCATCTCATACTAGAAACTTCCCTCATATAAGTAAGTCTCTCCTAAAAGCACCCTTCTTAGCAACAAAACCAGAACCACTAAACCTGCCCCCCATCAGCCCTCTCTCACCCCCAATGCATCCTGTGACCTCAAACGCCCACTTCTTTCCCCCAGCTGCCCAGGTCTGGCCAGCCATTTATGGATCCAAAACAATCAAATGTAAATAAAAGGCAGCAGCACACTGAGCTGCCTGCTGCCAAAAGTTGAGATTTCCCAGTACACACCAATCTATAATTAACAGGAGGCAATGCCAAAAACAACAAAGGAGCTTCAAGGAAACTATGCTAAAATACGCCCCAGTTTTTAACTACATATACACTCTTTTCTTCTCACTCACCCCACCCCATTCTCCTTATTGTATTCAGAAACTCTTCTAAAACCACCAGACTGCAGAAAGACACTAATAGCTACCGCTTAGAGGGCAGGAAGGAAGTGTGCAAAAGCTTGACTGAGACCACAGAGACAGCCAATGCAGGACGCTCTTGAGAAACAGAAAAGCTGTTTTAGAACCAGAAGGAAATTAAATCACCCCAGCCGGGTTACTTAATAATTTTAAGATTTTGTGTGTGTGTGTGTGTGTGTGTGTGTGTGTGTACATACAAGCTTGCTTGTGCATTTTGAGGGGTAACAGCATAAATGAAGTGAAAAAACACCTACCAAGACCTCTAAAGATAATTCAAAAGAATTCCTTCAGTACTGAATAGTTTGAGGCATAGATATATGGTTTACATTGAGCTCTGTAATTCTCTATTTCAGAAAACTTAATCTCGTCAAAAAGCAGTCATTCCTAAGAATAGCTGTAATATCATTCTTAGTGATTACTCAACCACTTGGGAAGGATTTTCTAGAAAACTAGCCCTACTCCTTGCCCTTATCCCCCCCACCGAAAGTTCACAATCCCTTCTGGAACCACTGTAACACGTGGGGTAGCAGAGTTTTAACTCCAGGCGCGTGCACAGGCAGCAAGAAAGCCACACACATCTGTGCTTTTGTCTCTAAGAGACTTACCTTCATTAGAGGCAATGTGATCTCTTCCGTCACAAGGGTTATTCCAGGAATTTCCTATGGTGAGAAAAACAGACACAAATGCTAAACATATCAACTGCCACAAGCTCAAGCCTTCAGGAAGTGTTTTCTGCATAGACAGAAGCTGAGGGCAGGTTGCTAACCTCTACTTTAAATAAACCTTGGGGTTTATAAATAACAGTGAACATAGCCTGTCTTTTGCCTCAGGAAGGGAAATATTCTTTAAAGTTATGACTATAATATTAATAGTTGACAGTGTCTCCAGAGGAAAGAAGAAGACTAATGAAGAAATACTGGAAATAGTACATTGTTTACACATTTGAGTTACACCATCAGAGTAAAAATGTTCCATTTTTTTACCCCTTCCTCCCTCTTCTTCTCTTTTGTTAAAATGCACTCTAGTTGGTCCTGCCTCACTAGAGGGAACCAAGATTGATGGGATTCCAGTATGACTTTAGTGGAAACTTTTCAGCACCTCATCCTCCACCATCATTTCAGAGCTAAGCGATCCCCATACAGAGTTGATGCAGCACAGTCACCATGACAAATGTGGAGGACGTGCAGCTCATCTCAGTAAGTCCCAATTAGAAGATTCGGCTAACAGTGAGCATTAAAGCAAGGATAAATTTCCAAAATTGCCATTTATTCACTGTTAATTTTAAAGTTTCTATGTGAATTAGAAAAGTGTTTCTATGTGAATTATGTATATTAGTAGCCTCTCAGCTAGTCAATTCATCTTTTAGTTCCTAAAAGTAATAAATCTTTATGAGAAAATAATTTAGAAGGTGTTATGTAAATATAAAATCTCACAGTTCTTTAGAATTTAAATATCCTGGATTTTACAGATATACAACATTCCTGTGAAAACGGGGATTACAGCAATAAATAAATTCCCAGAAGATTCAAGCAATTGAGTTCTCTACTATGAGAGTAAAAGGCCTATGATAAGACTCTCTTGTGTACTTCACTTACCACTACTCAGCAACAGAGGACACTTCAAATAAGCGTTAAATTTCACTACAGTTTTAGGTTATGAATAGCACCTTAAAAATAGGTTGTCTCAATAACTACTATTGAGAAAACTACAATAAACCTGTTTTGTGAAAAAAATATAGGTATAACAAAGCGAATTGTTTGCACGGCATAATTCAGTATTATCAATGTGTAAACACATCATATTTTCTTTTTAAAAACTCCAATTCAGTTATTTACAGAAATAAACTGCCTCCATACAGAAGTGTGAAATTAATGTTTTCTATTTTGACAAGTGTTTATCAAGGGTGTAGCATTAAAAGCATCTGCAGATTAAAGAAAGGAAAAAATAAATGATTTACACCATTGCTAAAGATAAACATAGATTTATAGAATTTCAGGATTAGAAGAGACCTTTAAAGTAAGCTACTTCAACCACAAGAACTTTAAAGCAATGTGGTAAACCCTAAAATAAGCTTAGTACACAGGTAACTAAAACTTTTTTTTTCTATTGTACTTCTTATAGGATATCATTCTATATGTCCACAATAGCTCCTATGTCATACAGTCATGAGAAATGCAAAAGTGAAGACTTTCTTATCCAGCTGACACTCTCATATAACATCCAATTAATATGTGCTCCATCTTTAAACACAACCCTGGGAATTAGAGGTCCTGGCCTGCCTCCCAGACACTGAACCTAACACATAGGACAGCAAGAGAGAATGATGGGTGGTGAGGAGAGGAAGCTGAGATGTACATTTCCTGAGACCAGGTGGTTTAACCTGCAAACTTCCTGTCATATTACCACAGAGTATGCATGTATATTCACACGGATTCTTAAAGAAAACAGTGAGAACCTGAAACAGAAGCAAGCTCAGGTCTTTCCCTTATAATTCTATAGTGAGGCATGGAAGTTTAATAGTTCAACAGTAAAAGACAAGACAAAAGGAGCTTCAGGAAAACACTACCATTGTGCATACCAAAAATTTAGAAATTAATCAAACACAGGTGATATGTCTTTTTTCAGGACTGGATTTTGTCTAAATACAAAATGGAAATTGTCACCATTTATCCTAGTACATATTTGCCTAGGACTGTGTTACCTGAATTGAATTTATTTTTCTAAATGCCTTTTTGATATGAACCTCTGCCTGAAGACTAAGTATGTAGTTCTAATATCTAAATATAAAAGAAGAGGAAGGAGAATCTTTTTCAGGGAACACCTGTATATGCTTTCCAATTTCTGATCCAACAAAGCTCAGCTTATTGCACCATGTTCAAGAAAAAAATGACCAATGTTTTAGCTCAACACTTCTTAACTAAAAAGGAGGGAGTCAAAACCAACAGGAAGGTAAAGTTAAATGGAGTGAGTTTATGCAAGATGACTGATTTTCACTGATAGTAAAGCTCTAGAGATATTACAGATTTTCTTTATAAGGCTGGGGAAAGGAGTCATGAAGGTGCTAATCTACTAAGTAAAGAGAATTGCTCAGGAGAGATCCAAGATGGACAAGTAGGTAAACACTGTGCCTGCTTTTTTCTGTGAACACATTAAAATTATGACTAAATTATTGAACAACCAAAATAGAGGTCTAGCTAAACAGAAGCTTTACAACTAAAGATACAAAAGAGAGGAGGCCACGGTGAGACTAGTAGGAGGGGTGCAAACGCAAAAGGAGCCAAACCTCTGGTGGTGGTAGAGAATCAAGAGGGATGTCTAAGCTGCAGAGGTTCCCCCTAGAGAAGCGAGGGACCCAGACCCATACAAGGCTCCCTAGGCCTGAGTACTGGTACTGGAAAAAAGAGCCCCATAACATCTGACTGTGAAAAACAGTGGGGACTTAGACCATCCAGTTGGGACAGAAGGCTCCAGGAAACCCAGATATCCTCTTAAAATACCCATGCAGACTCAGTCACTCACAGGTACTCACCTTGGGCTCCAACAGAGGGATGGTGATTTACAGGGCATTGGAGGCATATGGGGAGGGGGGCAAAGTGAGGTGTGTGGCTTTGGAATGAGGGCTGGAGGACTGTCACTATTTTTCCTGGGTATGTCCTCCTCCCATGCAGCCAGGTGGTAGGCACCATCTTTCCTGTTTTGTGCCTGCCTCCATACAGCCAGATGTGAGTCTAATTGGTCTTGAGCTTTACTTGCTCCATGCTGCTGACTCACTGGGACCTCACCTCACCCAACTCCAACAACACCAAAGGCACTTTCTCCAGTGAGCAGCTGGTCCCACCCCCACTGCAATCTTCCATGGAAAACTATTTAAGTGTGCAGGCCCCAGGCTGGTAGCTAATGGCATTGGTGTGCTGCAGAAGTTCCCCTTGGAGAACTTTGGTTAAGTAGCTCCAGGCACAGTACTGGCACCAAACCAGAATCCACAGGAGCACCCAGTGCAAGTGCCCACAGGACACTTACTACATAAGGCTATCCAGCAGTACTGGAAGACATATCAGATCTACCTAATACCTAGAAACAAATACAGGCAGGTATGCAAAATGAGGGAAAAAAATAAGTCTCAAATAAAAGAAAAGCAGAAAATTCCAGAAGAACTAAACAAGATGGAGGCAAGCAACCTATAAGATACAAAGTTCAAAACGATGATTTTAAGGATGCTCAAGGAACTTAGTGAAAACTTCAACAGAGAGATAGCAAGCATAAAGGATACAGAAACCATAAAATAGAATTAGCAATAGAAGGAATCACCAGCAGACTAGATGGAACAGAGGATCAAATCAGTAAACTGGAAGACAAGGTAGCAGAAAACATTCAGTCAAAACAGCAAAAAGAAAAAAGAATCCAAAAAAATGAGGATAGTTTAAGGGGCTTCTGGGACAACATCAAGTGCAATGACATTCACATCATAGGTGTACCAGAAGGAGAAGAGAGAAAGCAAGGGATTGAGAACCTATTTGAAGAAATAATGACTGAAAACTTTCCTAACCTGGAGAAGAAAACAGACATATAAGCCCAGCAAGTATAGCGAGTCCCAAACAAGATAAACCCAAATAAGCCCACACCAAGACACATTACAATTAAAATGGCAAAGGTTAAAGACAAAGAGAGAATACTAAAAGCAGCAAGAGAAAGGCAACTAGTTACTTATAAGGGAGCTCCCATAAGACTGTCAGCTGATTTCTCAACAGAAACTTTGCAGGGCAGAAGGGAGTGGCAGAAAATATTCAATGTGATGAAAAGCAAGGACCTACAACCAAGATTACTCCACCTGGCAAGGCTATCATTGAAAATTGAAGGACAAATAAAAAGCTTCTCAGACCAGAAAAGGCTAAAGGAGTTCATCACCACCAAACCAGTATTACAAGGAACGGTATAGGGACTACTTTAAGATGGCACAGGGATGGGTGAGGGAGCAAAATTATGAACAATAAAATGGCAATGGGTACGCATCAACCATCATCTTCAATTTAAATGAATTAAAAGCTCCAATCAAAAGACGTGGAGGGTATTGCAATGAGTGGAGTGTCAAATAGAGGAAGACAGATACAAGTTGACTTTGCTTATAGGTCAAATTCAAAGAAGAAAATAAACAAGTGGAACAGAACAGATTCATAGATATAGAAAATATTTGGTTTGTTGCCAGATAGGAGGAGGGTTTGGGGGGAGGGGGTGAAATAAGGGGAAGGGATTGGAAAGTTCAGTTTGGTGGTTACAAAGTAATAGTTATGGGGATGTAGGATATAAGATGGGAATATAGTCAGTAATGTTGCAATAACTATAGGTGGTGTCAGATGGGTACTAGATGTGTGGGGTGATGGAAGGAGAGTGGGAGGGGTAGGTGAAAAAGGGAACTAAATCAAGAGGTACAAACTCATAATCACAAAATAGTCACAGGATGCAAAATGCAACATAGGGCATACAGTCAATAACATTGTAATGACTATATGTGGTGTCAGATGGGAACCAGAACTACTGGAATAAGGATTTTGTAAGTTATATAAATGTCTCGTCACTATGCTGTAAGCTGAAACCAATATAATATTGTATGTCAAATGTAACTGAAAAATAAAAACAATTAGAAAAAAAAAGAGAATCACTCAGATTAATAGCAGTGGTCCAATGTTCCTCATTTATAAAACTCTAAGAAACGTTTTAATCTACTCTACTTGCTAATATAATTAAAATACAATTTAAAGATGGCAGAGGCTTAGTTCTGCTTGGTAGGTGGAAGAATAACAAATATCCTGTACCTTCTCTTTCAACAGTACTGTTTTATGTAAATATCTGTGGCCAACATCAGGGATTCACTAGTATTTTTCTGCCAGAAAAATGCCAACTCAGTTCCTTATCAGTCAAAATGGAAATGAAATCACAATCCTGGGCACTGTGTCAGGGATATATTACAAATGACACAAACTGGGAGTCAATTTTAGTTACATACGGAATACAAAGCATTAACTTACTGTATTCCAAGTGAGAACGGAGGAATATGGCAAAAGTTTATCCATGTTACTTGTTTCTGGGCATATGCTCCAATATGAAGAAGCTAAATAGGTTTTGGAAAGAAAGAAAAATAGACATGGCTTAATAATAAGGAGTAGACATTGTAATTTGCCAAAACAAGCAAACCAAGAAAGGTTGTCATACTCTAAACCTTAACCATTATGATTTTATCTGCTGATCAAAATGTTTAGGTTCTTCTGTTTTTGACAATAAGTTTTTAAAAAATTATTCAGCACCTATATGCATCCACATGGCATCACTTCATATAGCACCAGACAACACAAAACTAAGCTAAGAAAGTTCCATTACACTGGGGGAAAAAATCACTAATGAGGTTATAGAATCAAAATCACATCCTATATCCCATCAATCTCTGAACAGCCACAGCTTCTCCAAAACCACATGAGAATAAAATTTAATTAGCTGCTGGCTGCAAAAGGGTAAAAGATTAAAAAAAAAAAACAAAAAACTCCTAACCAGCACTTTGACAGGTTGTGACATTATCAATTTACTGTTTTCCCTCAAGCAAAAGGGTCAAGGATTCAACTTAACATGCAATATCAGCAACACCTACCAATTATAAATTCCTGAATGAGGTCAAATGAATGGCAGGCAGAGCTGTTCTCAGAAACCCATTGAATAATCTTTAAAAAGTAAGAAGACAACTCTGTTAATATTTAAATCAGCATCCTGCCCCAACCGCCAAAGAAGTATAAAATATATATGAATCTTCTAAATTCTACATCTATTTTGGAATTGCCTAAGAATACACTCACTTCTATAGTATCTCCAAGATACATAATGCAGGACTGTGTGGGTGAAAAAATATTATAAATGAGGTCCTTTTTACACATCTTTTTAAGAAGTGCACTTGGCTGGAATCCAAATAAGCTTTCTTCAACCCAATGCTTATTTTTCTTGAGGAGGTCATATTCTAGCTAGTTATCAGTGGGAAGAGCTGTGGGATACAGGAGAAAACAAACCCACTAAGCTTGGAGGCAGTAGACCTGGATGTGAATTCCAGCTCAGTAATAAATGTGAAAATTGTCACACTATTTAACTTTTATGAGCATCACTGTACTGTCCTCTCAAGGGAGGGATAATCCCTGTGCTATCAACAGCTCTCTCATAAGTCTCCAAAACTACCCCCACCTGCTGGAGGAGTTAAGAGCCCTTGTCCCCCTACCTTAGCATTGCCAGGTACTCTAAGGCTTGCTGAACCCCGAGTACACACTCACATTTCTGCTCCTACCGGTAAGTTGTTTTTATTCTCAAACCTCCTCATACCAACTGTACTTATTTTCATAATTAGGTAATTTAAGAAACTATTACCATAGGTAAGTGAAATATGGATGTAAAAAGAGTTCTGTTGAGTCAAAGTTGGAAAGACCGAAAGGCATGTCTCTAAAACATTAAAAAACTAGGTGTAAGTGAAACAACTAGATGTAAGTGAGATTGAGGGGGAAAATGCCCTGTATACACAGTTTGCTTTGAAATACTGACCTCCTGAGGAAAAAATAAAGTAACAGGAAATCAGACACAACACATTACTAGTGCTTTTATGTAAAAAAAAGTGATTGTGAACTTCAATTAGCTGAGATACAAATAAAGGGCCTTAATTTACATCACAAGGTGGGTGAATAAAGGTACATTTATATGGTTTAGCTTAAAATAAAATGTTTAAGATACCTTTTTTCAATTAACCAACCACCCATTGGTCCCAATTAAATCTAATAAGAAAATTTCTGGGGAGTTCCCTGGTGGTATAGTGGCTTAAGGCTTCAGCGCTGGCGCTGTCAACGCTGCAGCCTGGGTTCGATTCCCAGCCAGGGAGCTACCCACATACAAAAAAAACAAAACAAAAAAAAGAGCCGTCCTGGGCTGAATGCAGCCCCTGGGCCACAGGTTGCACGAGCTTGCCTTAGAAGCAAGAAGTGCATTAAACTGACTTTAAAAAAAAAAAAAAAGAAAAGAAAATTTCTCTGACTTTACAGGATGATTATAAAATTAAATGATAAAATGTGTAAAAGTGCTTTGTAAACTTTAATATTTAATTAAAAATGTAAACTATGTATTGAAAATGTAATAAATATATGCTACCAGTTTTTAATCCATTTGATGATTTATACCAAATATAGACAAGGTGAAAAGGTAGATATTTGGTAGATACTGAGCACTCCCTTAGAGTGGTACTGATGTAGCTAAGCATTTTCCATGATGTGGAAAAGACAGTAGTCCAAGGGACAGACACACCCCGCTGTCTGAAGTCTGCTTGGGGTCCATAAAAAAGAAGCACAAGAGAAAAATCTATTCAAGTCAGGATAGAGACCATAAACCTCAATTAATTGCTAACAAATAAAAATAACATATGTTCATTTTCAACCACTCAATACATACATTGGATATTGTCTATTTGCCAGTTTTTAAACTTAAGCTATGTTTCCACCTTAGCTTCCGGGAACCGCGGGTCTCGGCCACCTGACAGCGCGCAGTGCAGCACGGCCATCCTCTCACAGTCCAGCCGGGTGCTCCATAGGAACTGTAGTAAATATGACTGGTTGAGGAAGGCTCTATAGAGCTTTCCAGAACACCAGTCTAGTACTAGGGACCCTGACAGTGACTGTAAAGGACTATGAGGTAGCATATCAATCACTTCATTGTTTCCTGGAGAAAAAAAAAAAAAGTAGATCAGCAAATATAAGGACCCCCTCTCACCTTCAAACACTAATGTCAAAACAAACCCCTATGGACCATGTTCATGAGGGAACAACCACCGCCATACCTGTCAGGAACAGACTGTGGCAGATCAGGTCTGGATGCTGAATGTTAAGGAGATGAAAGAAATGACCAGGTATGTAAACAGCCACGTAATAGTCTGCAAAAGAGAAAGATGTAATTACGTCTTTGACATATGGTAAGAGCTGCACCAGTACAGACAAAGCCAAGAACTTCGCAGTCTCCCTGTTTTTCCTTGAATCTCTTAAAACACAGAAGTTTGACCAACGTAGTGATAATCTCTGATGTCAGTATATCTCACCTTACTAGCCAGATTTCATTCATTTCTGTCTGAGGCTAATTTTCTTCAGACATTGAGCCATGATTACTTTAATCTGTAATTTTGTTTCTAAGTGAATTGTGGCTTTATATGAATCTAAATGGTCTTTGGGAGCAAATTAGAAAAAAAAAATTAAGTAACATGAATTATTCCTTAATCTGATAGGATGGGAATAGCTTATGATGGGAATTTCCTTCATAGCTTCTGCCAGTTTGGAGAAGCTCTAAAATTTAGTTTCCTATGTTTGACCACTTATCACCAAAGTCATCCTCATCTCTGTTGTCATCATTATTGTCATCATCATCATTTTGTTTAGAGCAACTTTAAATTGATATTCATCAAAATAATCTCTGTAGGTATTCTGACACTTTATAAAGTACTAATTTATTTTCTTGCATAGCAAGCTGCTAGAATTCCCACCTTCATAGTCCCTGCACTAGATATTTTTATACCAAATAAACTCTGCCAAGGTGTAAAAATAGACTTCTGGTGAACAGCAGGGAAAAAGTACCAATAATTTTTCTAGGATCTTAGGAAAACAGAAATTTACACAGTAATAGTGGATTTCATATAGATAAAACATTTAGATTTATAAGTGAGCCAGCTAGAATCTTGTTTACCTAAGAAGCAGAGGATTGAGGCATGTTAAAATGTTTAGCACAATGGTTGCAATGATGTAATTATGGCAAACCCTAATCTAGTAGGGCACATTAGTAAGGGTTTAGTCATCAACTGACTTAGGTTAACCAGTTAATTAGGATGGTACTATGTCCCTGGAAGAGAGGGCATTTGGAAGTATAAGAGATTGTTTTGGGTTGTCACAATTATTGGGGTGGAGAGGGGATTCCACTGCCATTTGGTAAAAGGGCTCCAGAGATGTCACATCCCTAGTGTGCAGGACATTCTCACACAAAGAACTACTGTCTCACCAAAAATGTCAATACTACCTGTAGGCTGAATGATGGCCTCCACAGATGTTTATGTGCTAATCCCCAGAGCCTGTTACCTTAAGTGCTAAAAGGGACCTTGCCGATGTAATTAAGCCCCTTAAGACAGAGGGAGTATGTTGGGTTATCCAGTGATCCAAGGTAATCACCAATGTTTTTGTAAGTGGGATATTTGACTACAGAAGAAAAGACCATGTGACAAAAGAGGTTGAAGTAGTATGGATACAAGCCAAGAAATGCTAGCCTCTAGAGGAGACAAAGAATGCATTCTTCCATAGAATCTCCAGAAAGAACCATTTCTGCCCAGATGTTGATTTTTAGCTCCTCCAGACTCATTTCAGAATTTTGACCTCCAAAACCATAAGAAAATACTTGTGTTCCTTTAAGTCCTAAATTTATAGTAATTTGTTATATCAGCAATAAGAAACTAATATAGCACCTCTGATAAGGGACACTGAAAGAAGCCTGGGCACACATCTCAGTGTTTCTGAGCCTCAGTTTCATTATCTGTAAAATGGGGATAGCATCACCAAGCAGAATTGCAGTAATACTCAAGATAACTTAAGTAAAACAGCATGTAGTATTCATTTTTAAAATGGTTGATTTTTATTTATAAATATTATCTTTCTTATAGAGAGGTGCTTTGGGGGTTCATGGAAATTTCCAAAGAACTCCATTCTTTACTATTTAAATCAATATAAACCCCTTTTAATAGGGTGACTAGGGAAATTGCAAGAGATTAATAGCAAAAAAAATAATTACTCAAAAAAGCAAGATTGTCATAAAAATCACCTCTAGAACAGTTTTAAACAGGCACAATTTTGTGTCTATATAGTAAAATGTGTTTAAGAAGGAAACATGACCAACGTAAAATAATCTGTTTTCACAAAGCTCTAGCATTTCTGCCCTCTTCACATTCTGAAGACCATAGATTAAATCATGCCTGCCCTTTTCAAGAATCATTCCCAGGGCTAAAAAATAAATAAATAAATAAAATAAGGAATGATACCTTTGACCTCACAAAATGCTGTTTTTTATAATAGAAAATTTCCCACACCACTCTTGAGATGGGATGCTCATATAGCATTGCTGATAAGAATCAAGTCCCAGACCCAAGAAATCTTTTACTTATCGCTCTTACTGCAGGAAGCAGTAGCACCAGGCCTCCCTAAGGCAATTTTCCATGTTCAGAGCTCATGATAAAATTTGCCACATACTGGCCCACATAGCATAAGCTACCTCCCCTCACCAACAGCCTCATTGAAAACAAAAATCTTTTTTATGGATATTCTTATCACTTTGATGCCCACTTTGCCCAGTTCCCTCACATCATACCTGCCTAAACCTTTGTCTTGGTAGTAGTTTTTCCTTTCTAAATATTGTGCCATGTCCCATGTGTAGGCAAGCAATAGTTGTGCTGTTTAATCTCGTGCTAACCTGTTTGTGCCCCACATTCCAATTAAGCATGGAAAAACTACTTTCACTAGAGCTGTACAATAAATCCTTTCTTTATTTTCTTCCTTATGGATTCCCTTAATATGCTTCCTTATAGACTTCCTTAGTACTACTCAATTCCCTTTACCATATTTACTCAATGAAAAACAACTCACTCAAGCTAATCCTAAATCATTTGCGGGACTTGGAAGTTTTTGGCAATTAACAACAGGGAATGGACAATTTCCCAAATGCCTTTGTCCTCTCTAGAATCAAGGGCCAACATGATGTATTATTTCTCATAGGTTTTTAGGGAACATCTCATTTACTGTCATCATTTTATACTAACAAATGGCTTTTAGGGTTGCTACTGAAAACACAGAAAGCTTATACAGTGTAGGTTCTCTAAAAAGAGAGACAAATTCCTCTCCTCAAACGCCCCCCCCACCCAAAAAAAAGAAAGCTAATGGACTTAGAGAGAGGAGAGGTTGTTTACAGGGAAAGTCTCATTTCAGGCTTTAAGAAAGTCAGTGATCCAAGTTGCAAAGAGGTATGAAAAAAATGGGGTGCATAGAGAAGAAAATGAGACATAAAAGATCGAGGCATAACATATGCTGGAAGGAAAGCTTAGAACAGAGATGCCTCTCTATCTCACTCACCGAGGTTGAGAAAAGTAATGCCCTTTGTCACAGGTGAGTCAGCACTTGCAAGAGAAGCAGTGAAGGTCTTGCTGTGCCCTGTGGAGAAAGAAGTCATTAACAGGAAGCCCGAGAAAGCATGCTAAGAAACAAAGCTCAAATTTCACCCAAGCAGTGTGTCTGTGTAACACGGTGAACATTTACTGGCCATGAACCTGATAAAGTCAGCCTCTTTAACGTCTAGGTTTCATGGTTCCACATCCTTCTCCAAAAGCCAGCAATGCAGGTGGATGACCTGAGTGCAGTCACAGTCCAGCAGTTGCTCTGGATTTAAGTAGTCATATAATCTTAAACCATTACCAGGTAGGTTGTGCTGAGAGGGAAGGATCAAAAGCAATCTACTGAAGGATCTAAGAGATGGAGAAGACCAAGTGGTTCACTGGCTCTTATGCCTCAAGGCTCAGTGACACACTGCTGGAGTGCTAAGGCCCTCTGAGACTTCTCTGAGTCACTTAGGAACAACACGTTGAGTTAGAAAGGGTAGTGGACTACCTACTACACTCATGTGTTAGGCTTCACCCTCTACTTTTCTAACTCTTAGTCTTCAGAAAAGTTTTATTTACTGGTTTTAATCATTAATGACTAGAAAAATGTGTGAAAACTTTCCATTAAATATCAAACTTATACTATTAAATAGCATCTATATGTGCCTAGTTTGAAGTTACTTTTAGTTTCTTCATTACTGAGTCAATTATTAAACATTTTTACCTTAAATTCTAACTTCTCAAGGAAATATGAAGCACTCCTGCAAAATAATAAACTCTGGTATGGCCTGCCATAAATTTTTTTACATTTAAAAATAAACCCATCTTCAAAATTTTTAACTCTATCCACAGAGTATGGACTATATAAATACTAATTTTAAGACACTAATTTTAAGACACTGAACAAGCAAAATAAATACCCTTTAGCATGGGTCAGACTTAAAGTATTAAAGGGCACACTGTAACTAAATTCAGAACTGAAAAAGATTGGGCATTTTACTTCTGCTCCCCAGGCTGACTGTTGTCATCAATTTCTCGAGCCACAGATGTGTTAAATAAAATAAATGTATCTTAGTTCTAAGACCTGTTAAGATCTGAGATCGTAAAAGTTTTAAACTAAAACCTTTTGTACCTTTGTAAGTTAAGCCTGTTGATACTTTCTAATTAGTAAAAATAAAAAGAAACTACTTTGGGAAAATATATCCATTAGGATTGATCTATAGACCTAGAAAAAGATATAAGTCATGATAAAAATACCTAATATTTAACACTAATTAGCTAACTTAATATTCATCACTAGAGAATTTCTTTAGGAAACATGCATTATATAAATATACAGGTGTAGAATGTACTGATAAAATGTAGTGTAAAATAATAACTTTAAAATCTATCAAATTTGCTACTATTTGAAAACAGTGATTATGCAAAAGAAAAACACAAAATAAATGAAAAGTACCTTTATGAAAGTAAAACACTGAGTACGTGATTCGTTCCCAAGATTCAGACTTCGGGCTGTAGCATACACACAGACTTCCTAGAAATAAGAAGGTATTTAGTGGAGCTAAGTAGAATCATAGACAAAAAGTTTCCTAAACCATTTAACCTTACTTCCTTTCCTTTAGATGCCCTGCCTCATAGATTATTCCCAAATTCTAAAAATGGTATATTTAATTTACTAAGAAATTTCACTTCAGCAATTACTCAGCACACACTATAAGCAATGTATTGTGGTAGAGTATTGAAGGGTAGGAAGATGAATGCAGACACACTCCTGGGTAGAAACTCACGGGAGACTAGAAAAGTATCTAGAACTTCATGAGAACCTCCTGGCATACATGCACTGCTCTGCCCTCTTGTCTAGCTTGTATTCTAGTCACCAGTAATAGCTGTAGACCCTAGTTTTTCATAAATGTGTCTCCTCTTTACAGAAAGTTTCCGGTCTTCTTATTTATCTAGAATGAAAGGCAAACTGGATAATCTTATGGGGCAATAAGAGCAAATGTGGTGTGTGAGCTCCCATACCTACCCATATGTGGGTCACTAAAGGCCTTGACCCAAGGGCAAAAAAGGGTTCCTGGCATACAGTGGCCTTTCCAGATGAGCCCTGGACGCCTTCCCTTAACCTATCTCTCTAGAACACCCTCAGCCTTCCCACCTCCTTCAATATGCAAAACCGTACATCACCTTCAACAAGTGTTGTCATATGGACAACTAGCTAATGTCTATCAATTACCTACAAATGAGGGCATTATGCTTAAATTTATACTTCATTCTAATGATAATATTTATGTGATTAACTGAAATAGGAAATTTCCCTGGTGGAAAGGAACTTGACAAGGAGTCCAGAAACTTGGGTTCTAGTCCCAAAGCTAATATTTAATTAGCTGTGTGAATTCAATCATTCCACTACTTCAGTGAATCACAGTATTTCCTCCATTTTAGTCTACTAGTTCCTTTATCAAAGAATCACAGGAGGAAGTCCATTTCTCCTAAGAAGGCTGTTTAAGGATTATTATAAGCATTCTTTATAATATTTACCATTTGTACCTATTTTTAATGACATTTAAGTTTGCATTGTATTTGAAGTACATTTTATTGCAATATCAAACACAAAATAAACAAAAACAATAGTTCTATCAGATAAAAAAAGTGTCAATTCTGTTAGATATAAAATTACTGTTGTTTACTGAGGACATAATGATATAACTTTAAAAAATTACAGCAGCTCACTAAGAATAAAAGTAATGCTATACTAAAGCATAAACAAAAATAATAATTATAAGAGTTACAAAAGTCCCATGTGGCCCTTTGACTACTTTCATATAGTAAACATACCACCAGAAAAGAAAAAAGAGAGAGAGAGAGAGAGACTGGTTTAACCTGTTCTTTTATGTTGCATGATCACAAAAAGAAAGACTTGTTTAGCCAACATAGTTAAAACTTCAGCCTCTCTAATGGCAAAGAAATACAAATTAATACAAGGCACCATATTTTTCCTTTCAAATTGTCAAAGTTTTAGAAAAGATATTCAATTCTGTCATGGGAACAGTAGAAAGAACATTCTCAAATAATAGTAGTGAAAGAGTAAATAGTACAACTTCTCTAAAAAATAGTTTTTCAGAGGATTAAATATAGTCACATGTGTTGACCCAGTAATAATTCATTTAGGAATCTATCCTGAGAAATAAACATGAAATGTCAATACTATAATGAAGCTCACAACCTCCATCTAGAAAAATCCTCCACACACCATCCTTTAAAGAATCAAGATTATTGTTTTCCTTGTTTTGAAGAAAGCTAAAGTAAGATGTGGAATAAATGTGCCTAATTACATACACTGAGAGCCATATTCAGATCTCATAAGCAAATATGTCCAAATAGTTAAGTTGTGGCTTAGTTCCCTCCTCCCAATCCCCAAGGGGGAAAAAAGACATAGCAAAGTGAAATGGGGTGTGCACAGGCTCTGCAAAGCTGTCCCATTCATAGAACTTTCTTTGATAATGTAAATATTCTCTATCTGTGCTGTCGAGTACAGTAGCCACTAGTCACACATGAATATTGAGCACTTGAATGTGGCTAGTGTAACTGAGGAACTTCTTTTTATTTTGTTTAATTTTAATTAGCTTATATTTAAATCATATTGAATCATATTGAACAACACAGCTCTGGAGCATTGGTTCTCAACCCTAAAAGTACAGTAAACTTTCCTGAGCTCATATATGCCCAGGCTCCACTTTAGATCAACTAAATCAGTATCTCTGGAGGTGAGAGTCAGGCATCAGTACTTTAAACATTTGCTGAAGGCAAATTAATTAAATTCTCTAAGCCTCAGGAAATTAATTAATTTCCTTATCTATAAATAAAGAAAATATAGGATCTACTTCATATGGTTATTATGTGAGAATTAAGTGAGATAAAGGTTAGCTGCTATTATCATTATTCCAGAGTAATTTTGCTGCTATTTACAAGTTAGAGGAAGTCACAGTTTGGAAACAGAAAGCGTATTCTTGATGGTGTATCCCGATATGTTTAATAAATATTCATCAATGATAAAGATAACATCTCAAAGTTGGCTAGACTTCAGGAAACCATTTGGACAATGAAAGGTATTATGGACAAAGTTGTCCAAGGGAAATTATCTCATTGTAGAAGGCTCTACAAAATGTTAAAACATAAGCCTAATTCTTGGAAGTTGTGAAGAGCAATTCTTAAAATTATATGAACAAGAAGAACTTATACTTTGCACCCCTCACTACCTCCCAGTAGGTGGTGCACAAAAAAGAATTATAGCTACTGACCTAGAAAACGCAAGAATTCTCTAAGTACGGCGTCAAGGTCAACTATCAACCAGGGAAGGAATGAAACTATTGTCAGTCTTTCAATGGTTTAGGAAGTCTCTGATTTACCCTCCTACTATAAAAGATTTATTAGAAAAATCTAGATGAACTGATCATCTTAATACAGAAGAGACCTGACAACAGCAGCAGCACTTTGCCCACTCAAATCAATGCTCACGAGCACTCCCGTCATCCAGAGTTTAATCTCTAATTCCTTGGAAGGTAGTGGGTTTCATTCTTTTTTTAATTAAATTTGTAGAGGTGACATTGGTCAGAAAAATTAGAGTTTCTAGGTGTACAGTTCTTTATCATTTATTTGTTGCTTGTGTTCTCACCACCCAGAGTCATTTCTTTTTCCATCACCATATATTTGAATCCCCCTCCCCCCTATCCCTCTGGCAACTACAAAACTATTGTCTGTGTCTAAAACTTTTTTTTCTATTTTCATTGTTTCATTTCTTAAGACAGAAAATTCAAGACAAAGGTGGTCTCCAGAATGTTAGAAGTAATGATGAAAGAACAAAGTAATTCCCAATGACCAATATGTGACAACTGAACATCAAATATCATCATAGCATCATCATTAATACAAATAATTGAAATAAGATGAGTTTGTGTAAGGCCCCACGTCTACCAGCATTTCTTTCATGAGCCATGTTTTCTCTATTATAGAGAGAGTCATATAGGGTTTAGACAAGTTGTTCCCTTCTCCACTCCTACTTTTCCGAAGTAGCTTTTTGTTTGTTTAATCACAAAGGTAAAACAATAATTTTTGAAAAATAATTTGGGATAGACATAAATTGACAACTTACTAGTAAAAAACCTATAAATTACTTATCCAGCTTGTTTCAGCTTAAATCTGGAAGCATTCCATTTAAAACAGGCTTAGTTTTTTATATTGAAGCTGTGAAGAGCAGATTCATTTTCTACTCTCCTAGACATAGCTGAGAAAGGGAAAAATAGGCTCACATCACATGGCCAATAAACCTAACATTTTGTGAGAAAGATATGTCATAGCAGGAGTTCCCTGGTGGTGTAGTGGCTTAAGGCTTCAGCACTGGCACTGTGTCAACGCTGCGGCCTGGGTTCGATTCCCAGCCAGGGAGCTACCTACATGCGAGAAAAAAAAAAAAAAAAAGAAGAAGAAGAAGATATGTCATAGGTAGCACATTTATAAGTGATGTCTGCTACTATTTATGAGAAATTCCCATAGGGATAAAACTAAAAGGAATAAAAGCTTCATAGAATAAAAGCCCAAAATGATTGTTTATGTCCAATAGAAGTGAAGTACTAGAGAAGAACCTATCCTGGTCCTTCCACATGAGCCCTGGATCCCATTACATACGACCTCCTAAGCAATTCACTCTACTGGTTATTCCCCTCTGCTGTGTATTGTCATCTGTTCTCTTGGTACTAAATACCCGGTAATCATTCAAACATACTGGAGTCTCTACCATTTTAAAATAATATTCCGTAAATCCTACTTCCCCTTCCAGCCACTGACTCTCTTGTGTGTACACACGCTGCTATGATTTTTTTTCAACTCTACTTAACCCATCACAATCAAGATGTTATCTTAATCACCCAACACAAATTACTCATAGATACCTCTATGCCGCTAGACCCAATGGACTCCACCTCTCATTACCTATCAACAGTTAGCCACTCTCCTTTGTGAAACTCTCTGCCTTTGGCTGCTATAATACCACACTTGGTTTTCTTCTTCCTCTCTCTCCAAATATTTTTTTTTCTTTTTCTTGAGATGTTCCATCTAACCTTCATATATTTTTGTTCCTAGATTTTATCTCTAAACTTCTTCCCTTTTGGCCCTAGTATCCTCCCATGGCTTCAAATGCCAGCTGCAGTCTAACAACTTCCATATTTATTCACTTCCAGTCCTGACCTCTCTTCAAAGCTCCAGATCTCTTAATTAACACATCCAAAACAGAACTCACAATGTCCCTTTCTCAGGTCCACCAAAACCACTATAAATCAGTAAATGGCACCACTGTTCACCCACTTGCTTATGCCAGCAATCTGAGAACAATTCATCTCCATCTAATTTACAGCAAGTCTCCTCAGTTCCATCTCCAAAATGCATCCCAAATACATCTAATACTGTCTACCTCTACTTTCTATCATAGTGGAAATACCCTCATCTCAAATGTATGACTACAACCTCATCCTAACTGCTCATCCCCCAACTCCTTCTCTTGCCTCCTCCAACTCACTCTTCTCACAGAACCACAGTGATCTTTTAAAACTACATATCTAGTCATGTAGTTTTCTGCTTAAAACACTTCAGTAAAGGAGCATCAATGAATCAGAAACCAACAGGTGACTTGTCGAATACAATAGTCACATGATTCCAAAGTGTCACCTCATAGATTAGTAACGCAAAGGTTAAAATGCACCTTTACAAGGAAGACAAACGGTGGTTACCATTTAACTAAGAGACCAAATGTAGCATCACTAATATTAGGACATCCTAGCATTACATGCCTCCATATCTGGTGTAAATAAAGTTCACAACATCTTTCAGAACATCATTAATGAAATATTCTTACTAAAAATGTTTAACCTAAATCTAACTCTGCCATTTACAGGAAATATAGAGGATAGAGGGAAAAGTTAAATAATTTTACAATAAAACAATTAGACAAATCCAGAATGTGGGACATTCCACAAGGCAAATGTCCTGGACTCTTCAAAATGTCCATGTTGTGAAAAGAAAAAAAAAAAAGAACGACAATGTGGATAGATCTTGAGATCATCATGTTAAGTGAAATAAATCAGACAGAAAAAATCAAGAACCATATGATTTCATATAGGTGAGATATAAAACTGAAAGTAACGGAGAAACAGAAACTCATGAACACAGTCAATAATTTAGTGATTACCTGAGGGTAAGGAGAGAGAGGGGGTGGAGGAGAGGGAGTAGGTATTAAACATATTGTGATCAAAGAAGGACTGATTCTGGGTGGTGAGGGCATGATGCAACACACTGTAGAATTGTACACCTGGAACCTATGTAATTTTTACTAACCAATGTCACCCCAATAAATTTAACAATTGAAAAAAGGGCAGAGGAAATTTGGTCTACATCAAAAGAGACTACAAAGACATAAAATGTAATGCACAAATCTTGATGGGATCCTGACTTTAAAAATTATATACATACATAATATATTCACGTATAGGCATATACATATTTTTAAATAATTATGGGAATTTGAATATTAGTTTACTAATTAACATAATTTATTTATTTCAATGATAATGAAACTAAGGCTGTATTAAAAAGTATCCTTAACCTAAGGAGATACATGCTGAATTATTTTGTGGTAAAGTGTCATGATGTCTGCAACTTACTTCTGAATGGTTTAGTCAGAAGGAAGCAAATGATATCTATGTGTAAGAAGAATAATAAAACAAATACTGTAAATGATACAACTATTTTAAGTAAAAGGTACATGGATATTCATTATATTCTTTAACTTTTCTGTATGCTTGATCATTCTCAAAGTAAAATGTCATAAAAAGAAAAAAATCTTTAATGACTCTTAGAATGAAATCTTAAATCTTTCTGTGGTCTGCAAGGCCCACCATCAGGCCCCTGCCTATCCCTTCCACTTTCTCTCACAATACTCTCCCCACTGCTCTCTCTACTTCAGTCACACTGTTCTTGATTCATATACATCCTTCAAGTCTCAAGTGAAATATCCGTCCTTCCCTAAGCTCCTCAAGACTGGTTTATGGAAGGCTTTGTGTGGCTGAGGGAGATCTGCAATAGGGAAAAATGAGATAAATTATGAAGGATTGAGGTGGGCAAGGGAGTAATTTTTAGGACTAAGAACAAGGCAGAATCTTAGAGGGAGGGAGAAACAGAGATGGACTGGATGAACTAGAACATTTTTGAAGACACTAATATTTTCATTAAACCTCTATCATATGCTCTCATGACTTCCTATGATTCCCATTCATAATACTTACCATGCTTCTATTTAAATAAAATGTGTGCACTTACTGTCAAAAATCCACACCAAATAATAACCTCTATGTTAATAAAAATGAGGTCAGTTTTCCTAATCACTGTATCCCCAAAACCCAACATACAGTAAGTACTCCATAAATGGTAGCTTAATGAATACTACATAATTTGGCTTTAAAGGAACATAATTTTAGTCTAAATTCTACTTAACTCAAGCAGTAAATGTCCACTCAAGTCTAGATATTAAAAATGCCTCCTAGATTTAGTTATTAGAGTTGATATTTAGATAATGTTAAGGCTAATGAGTTTTTCTCCCAGATTAATTCATGTAACCATACTCCTCTCCTCTCATTTTCAGGTACTTTTTCCTCCCTCTTTATTTTCTCTACCTACAATAAACAGGTGTTAAGAGACTGAATATTATTCACTAATAACTTTATGTCAAGCTTTGATTGTTAGCTCAGTAGGTAATAATAGCTACATAGATTTAGAACCCAAACACATTGATAAGACGGATGCAAAGACTGAAGCAACCCCATCACTGTATCCTTTGATTAAAGATGAAGTAGGTCAGAAAACTGTAGATTAATTAAATGCAAATCCCCTCTATTAAAACAACACACAAAATAAGTGCTATTAATAGAACAATAACCCTGTTTACTGTGGCTTCTTTATATAGATAGCAGATAAGTAAAATTACAATAAAGAAGATAATCTGGTATAATTTTGTATAGAACTCAAGTATAGTTGAATAAATTTATAAATGCAACCCTGGTTCTACCTGTATGGTTGGTAAAAACACACAGAGCCAGGTATTTGGATAATTTTCCTTGGTCTTGAAGATCATCACATCCAAAGTTGACAAGCCTAAGAATATAAAAGATAAGAAATTGTGAATGCATTTAAAAATAAGTTCCCTCATTAAGGACAGTAGCCATTAAAATATACCCACAGAACTAGACATGTCCCTGAGAAATTTAAGTAGATAACATGTTTTATTTTGGTTAAAAAAATCTGCAAAACAGCAATTTAAAAAAATACATGGTACATAACTGGTGGGGCCTAGGCAACAGAGAAAAAATATATTACTTTCAGCTTACATTTTTATAACTTTTTCTATGTTTTATAACTTTACTATGTTTCAAAATAAGCGCAACTGAATGTTCATATATTATGAAATAAAGTTAGTGAAACATTTAACAGTTTATGATTATCATAAATCTAATTCAAGAAGACTCATTTCTTCTGTGCACTGCTGGTTTTGTGTCTATTTTTTCAAAAATGTTTCATGTTTTTACTACATTTAAAATAGTATGTGGAAAAAACTCACTTTTTGTGTAAAAAAAGGAAAACAGAAAAGAAGTAAAGCAGTAGATTCAGCTCAACCTCAAGTGGATTGACCCATGACATTCTCTTTGACGGCAACAAGAAAAGAGTTTTGATGTTTGATTCTAAATGTAGCTCTCTCCAACTCATCAAATCCTTTACTGAATTACAGGGAGAAGAGCATTTCCATAGATCAAAATAAATGGAGATGCCCTACAGAAATAAATGCCTACAAAAATCAATACAATTGACTTTAATTGGAAAAACCCCGTGTTCATGCTTGATAAAGCTGTTTATATTCCCTATGGAGAATAGAAGTTATTATATAAAAGAAGATACACACACACACACACACCTCCATATCAAATTATCCTTTTATCTGCATACCATAGATTAGATAGAAATATAATCATTCTGCCCACAAATGTCAATAAAAATTAACCGTAATCTTTGAATAACTTACTTAAATCCTGAGTCACTTAATGATATGTCCAAGGGTGCTTCAAACTGTCAAAAAATCAGGAGAAAACCAACAAAAAAATTACCTTAATTAAGTGATGTTAGTTCTGAAAACCAGAGCAAGCCTGGTAACACTGTGCTTGCCCATTCAACCACCATTATCTTCAAAGGTTATTCCCCAAATCCACAGCACAGAAATTTTGCCAAGAATATTCTGGAATTTACAGACAATCATAAGCTTGATTTACATTTATTTTTCAAAGGTCTAATACTTGGCCAACTTTGCCTCAGATTTGAATTTCATAAATGGATTATATAATAAAGCAATTGGAAGGAGTAAACTTTACAAGACACAGGTGACCACATAAGTAGAGAAGGCTGTGTGTCCTTAGAAGGATAGTGGATGAGTCAAAAAAAAAAAAAAAGGATGGGTGGGGGACAGAAGGAATAAATGAAATTCTTATAATGGTATGATACCAATCTATATTAGACACCAATATTAGTCCTAGTCAAAAAGAATAATAATATACTGTCCATCACAGATAAACATACTCATTCTCATGACTCCTCATCCCAAGGCTAGTCTTCCAAATAGCTTTTTCAGGAATCATGTTAGATTTTTACTAATTAAACTATACCTTCTCATTGACTATTTACCTTATTCTCAAATCCATCAATCTCACAAGTCCTTTGGCACCAAATGACTTATAACCACTTACAGCTATCTGCTATAGACTACACCTATTACCTTCTATTTATCCTCACTCCTGCTTCTTTAATGTGAGGCATTTAGTTAGCCCCACATTAAATTTACTGTGATTAATTAATTTCCTATGTGCTCTTCTAATCACCTATATTAACAGCATTCATTACAGAGTTGAAACCTCGAAATGGCAAGAACTATTTTACTTGCTCACAGAAATGACTGACACAATATCAAGAAGATTAAAATGCTGTTTATGATAACAACTCTCTTTAAAAGAGAACAATATGTTATAAAGTTTCCTATAGCCCAATCATTCTCTGGACTTACCATTAAGTTAAAGTTCTCATCGGCACAAAACTGGATACATTTTAAGATACTCTTTGATTTCTAAAAAAAAAGAAAAGAAAAAAAAAAAAACAGGATGACATATTACCCAAAAGCTCAACAAAAACACTAGTTTAAAAAAATGAAAGCGAGAAAGAAGCAGCCAAGAAGCAAACAGTAATGAAAACCCTTTCATTATTTAAAATATTTTTAATAATTTTTCTTTTTCAGTTATAGTTGACATACAGTATTATATTAGTTTCATGTGTACAACATATGCATAGTGATTAGACATTTATGCAACTTAACAAAAGTACACCCCGATTAATCGAATACCCATCTGACATCATACATAGGTATTACAATGTCATTGACTATATTCCTTATGCTGTACTTTTCATCCCTGTGAGTTTCCTAACTACCAATTTGTACCTGTTAATTCCTTCCCCATTTTTACCCACGCCTCCAACACCGCTTCCAGTTGCAAGCCCTTTTCACTATTTGTAATAAACTTTCACTGACTGCCCCATCAGTGAAAATGCAGTGATTAACAAATTACAATTACGATAATGTCAAAATTCAATTTACCTATTTTTAAAAAGGCCAATGAACTAGTTTTTACCTTTAGGTCAATGTAGTACAATCTCTGTTCTGACATATCCCACTGAGCCCAAACAAAATCCTCTGCTATTCTCTCTCTTGGGAGATGGCCAGAATTTTTAATCACCTAAAGAGGAAAAATAGTTTTAGAAATAAATAGCTATTTTAAAAGAGAACAGATCTAGAATTCATTATTATTTTGCATATTCTATCTTTATAGTACATGTAAATATTTCCACAGTTTATTTTTAGCAGCTCCCCACCCCCAACATATGCACATGGAAAGTCTTTCCAGAAAAGATTTAAGGTATCATTTCATTACTTGCTCTTCCCAAACACTTTATACTATTTTATCCTATTCCTAGTTTAACAGGCAGGCTGGTTGAAGCAAGCCACACCCACCACAAAATCAACAGCTAGCCTAATAGAAGATTCAGAATTTCCTGTTCGGCACATAACTCACTCAGGTCTCTGCAGAGAGGAGGCCTTCACAGGGCCTGAGAGGCCAAGGAAATACTGGGGCCCAAGATAAAGGCAAAGCTCTGCTCCTCTGCATTCCCATGCTGCTTTGGAATGCTTCTATTAGAGCTACATTTTAATTAATACTCTATGTCTCCCCCAGCAAGTACGTACTCTTCTATTAATAGTAACACCTTTACATTCTCAATGACTGGTTTCTAGCACATCATAGTACTCAAGGGATTGCTTGTTCAAAAGAAGGAAAATGAAATATGGTATGTAAATTGTCAAGAATATTACAAGTTTAATATGAGTAATTAAGAATTTACTTTCACCGAAATGCTTATAGGGCAAAAGTAATCCATATTGGAACAGATAAGTAAAGAATACAGACAGATTGAGGTAGAAGAAATAAAGAAAAAAGAGAACATCAGAATGGTCCATTTTCATGCCTAATCTCCTGTAATCCTCATAGGGATTTCTCCACTCAGGCTAACCTGGAACTCGAGGGCAGCATAGGGCATGTGGCACTGTGCACCTGTTTCTGGCTTGCCGAGGTCCATTACACTTAGGACAAAGGAAAGTAATACTGGAAAAAAGACCCAAGTATATCTGTTTATTTCTAAACCTTGGACAACCCCTCTTGTTTCCCATTCTCTGAAACCTGTTAGGTTGGGGCACATTTGGGAACACTTCCAGGTAAAGGTACACACTGACAGACTGAGTGTGGCAACTCAGGTTCGCATCTGAGTTTTGTCCCTCTCTAGAGCTACCTCTGTGAGTCTGGGTTGTGGCATTCCCTGTAAAAATTACAATACCACCTCTATCATACAGGGATGTTGTGGGGGATATGCAGAAGCACATATTGCCTTGAGTAGCTGCAGTCTAAGCCTTTAAGAATGAAGGCAACAGTACCTCTCCGAAGGGCACACATGGACAAAAGAAGGCTGTACCATCTTGGCCAGGAGATCCTTTCTGGGCTGCTGACATGTGCCCCCTGCCCTCACTCTCTCTGCAGTGTCTTTCCAGCTCCCAACCCCTCTTCCAATCAGACAACCAGTTCTTTGTCTATGTCCATTCCCAGTTTCTGACCACAACTTGTTTAATTATCTCTCTCCTCTGAATTCTCATCAGAGGCTTTGGGGTTATGCCTTGGTCTTTCCTCTCTGCCCTGGTCCTTTTCTAACCATTCGCCCTGGCCTTGCCCTCCCATCTACTTGACCCAGAGCTACAGCCATACATGTTTTTCTGGTCATTTTCTAGCCTGTCCTCTTGATTTGAGACAATCGATAGTAGATAAATAGTAATAAATGCCATTTTCCATGTCAATTTTGTTTATATAATTTTAAAATCAAAATCTTCAGAGAAAGACTATTTTTGATGTAGACTAAATATTGAAGGAAATCATTTTTAATATCAATAATATATTACTATCTCATGCAAATTGTAAAGAAAAATACAACCCAGTAGAAAGATAAATGAGGATAAAACGAAGCAATTTTCAAAAAGCAAATTCAAATAGCCAATAAGCATAGTAGATGCTCAAACTCACAATATTAAGGGAAATAAATACCAAAATAATAATCATAGCAATTTACATCCATCAAATTGGAATTTTTTTTTCTTTTTGGTATGTGGGTAGCTCCCTGACTGGGGATCGAACCCAGGCCACAGCACTGACAGCGCGAGCGCCAAAGCCTTAAGCCACTACACCATCAGGGAACTTCCGGAATTTTTTTAAAAAGGCAAATATACCTATTAGTGGTGTGGATAAAGGGAAAAAGTACTGTTACACTTTGGTTGTAAAACTGCAAATTGTTACCAACTTTTTGGAAAGAAATCTAGCAAAATCTGTTGAAAATTATTAAAGCATATATCTATCAACCCAAATATCCATCCCTGAGGTTTAGCCCCAAAAATACATATAGCAAATATGTAAAGCTACAGACACAAACATGTTTGAGACAATTTCTAGTGCAAACAAATAAAAGAAAAAAATTGGCAATCAGGTAAATGTAGTCTGTGGGAAAATGGATGAAAAACTGTGTACATCCATGCCAGGGACTATTATATACTTCTAAAGAGAATGAAGTAGAATTATTGTAGTTGACTTGCAGGTAATGCCACAAAGTTGAATGAGGAGTGAAGAATAAACAAACCCCCAGGCGTATCAAGGGTAGGGATGATGGATAATACAGGTATAGAGAAGAGTATGAAAGGATATATACCAGGTTGTAAATGAAAGTTAAAGGTGAAAAGGAGAGCGAAACATAGAAAACAAGGGAAAAAAAAGAAAAGAAAATAGAATTATATAAAACCCCAGCATATATGCTATGATCTCATTTACTATTACGTATATATATGTACTTATGCATAAAAGTTATATCTTTATTTAGTAACCTATACAGATACCCCAATATTTAGGTAAAAAGCAAAAAAAAAGCAGCAAATTTATATATATACACACACACATATATATGTGTGTGTGTGTGTGTGTGTATAAAAAATGATTCTATTTTAGTAAAAACAACTGAATCCTTGTACATGTGCATCTGAGCAAAATAAAAGGATAAAAGGTGTGGAAAGAGTCACACAAAGCTGTCATTATTAGTTATCTCAGGAAACTGAGATTGGAGGCTGAGATAGTGATAAAGGCAACATTTAATACCCCTTCATGTATCTTATATTCATTTACATGCTACAACAGCAAGTCTTTAATTTGAAAGACATCAAATAAAGAAAATATTGTTTCTATAACACTAATCTATATTTAACAGTCTAGAAATGTCATTCTTTGTGGAAAAAACTCTGAAGCAAAAGGAATTCCAAATATTTACCACTCTATTTCCATCTTCATGGATGATTTGGATATGAAATTGTTCAATATCTTTAAAAAAAACAGAAAGAAATTTAACCTTCATGAAAAATATGAGTACTTTTTTCTCTTAAACATTGTGAATAATTTTTATAACAAATACAGATTAAACAACTGTCTGAAAAATATTGTACCAAACAGATACCGCACAATAAGGGTGCAAAACACAACCCACCTGCCTCCATTCTTCCTGTACAGTCTGTTTCAAGTCCAGCACTTACTCTGCTCCCCAATATCAACAATATATGAACCATTTAACCTTTCTGCTCCCCTGGGTTCCCTCAACAAGCATTTGCCTCCCAAATACTATCAGTCTTATATACAGCCAATAAGGGCTCTTTGGCAGGGTTTGTCTTCAGTTTCCAAATACCAGATACCTGTTTGTATGAAAATATTAAATAGAAAACTCAATATACAAGATATCTGGAGGAGGCATTTTTACAGGGATCAATTTCACTTTAACAAAACTCTAAACATTTTGGGTCAATTTGCAGATGGTCCCTTCCTCTCAGGAAGCAATTTAAATTCATTTGCTATACTTACTTTCTGTGAGTTCTAGTTGCAAAAACGTGAGACAGACAGTGGGCAAGTGCATAGGAACCGAACACAAGCCTAACACTTCAGGACTGCTCTCCCAAATACAAATGAGCAGTTTCATCTTATAACATGAAAGACTGCTTATTAGATAAGATCCACCAGTGAGTTTTGTCCTTTCTCTCCCCAGCCGCCAACTTGAAAACATCATTAAAGGATGCCCCAATCTTACTTGCCTCTACCTGAATGTGTCCATGTTAGCAAGTGTCCGCAAGTTCTGCCATGGATTTCTCCTAGCTTCTGATGCCTTCCTTCTCTCTCTATCTAAGCCTCTCTCCTTATATTATGGTTATCCACTGTGATACACAGCCTAAAACAGGATGGACTAAAGAAGGCAAAAATGACCTGTACAACTGTTCTACTTATACCTTACCATGTGAGAAAACTGCATATAGGCAGGAGCCCATCATGCCCAGGATGAGGAAACAGAGCAGGGCCTGAGAGAACAGTAAGTGGGGGCTGAAGAGAAAGCCCTTCCACAGGAGCCCTAGGTCTCAACTATGCATCAAAGATCAGCAGACCCTCAGCACTGGCAAGTGGATATCTAGAAGATTCAGTCATGTCCCACTCTTCACTAGACGTGCCATTCAAGAAGTCCACACATACCACCAGAAGATGCACTTACATTTCTCTTCTGAAATCAGTAACAGATTGTTTTCTGGAAGAGGATGACTGTCAACATGTGGGTAGAGAAACTGCAAAAAGGAAATTCAGCAAAATCATAAGCAACTACCTTGCTTACACAAATATTTCAAAAGTTGTGCTCGATCACTATAGAAGGGACTGGGAACCACCGAATAGTTGACTGAATCATAGTCACACACACACTACAAATGGAAGCAAGCAGGAATAGGGAACACTTTAAGGAGCTTAGTTTTCCAGTGGGTTGCAGGTACAACATAATTCATTTAAATGGTAAGGCTAAAGTGTAAGCTATTTCTAGGGCTGGTGCCTTCTGTTTGGAATATGTCATACTGAAGCCAACTAGAAATAACGTAAACAACCTTTCAGTCCTAAAACAACAGAAGTTTCTGTTTCACATGCACAAAATAAGAGTGATCAATAATTTGTTGTGCAACTGAACCCTAGTATTTAATTTGAGCTAAGTAAACGGACTCTCCATTACAACTTCCCAAGTCCCACCCCATAGCCAGGGACTTTCCAAGAAAAGAGAGTGAGTCACAGTGTGGCATGGGTAGAGAGAGCACTTACAAGCCTCAAAGCACAGAAAGACTGCTCCTAGGAGGAAAAGGCTTGATCTACCCCACTCTTCCTCCTCTGTGCTCGCCCACATGTGCCAGCCCATAGGACAAAGCAGACAGCCAGAGACACAGGCCTGATGCCATCAGCTGTGATAATGAGAGAACACTGGTCATGGGATGACTCCAGTGACTTAATTCTTTCATGATCAATAGAGTAACTATAAATCAGCAGGTTTGTTTTAAAAGTTTACTAGATAAGATTCACCAGTGAATTTTGCTTTTTCCTTCCAAACTTGAAAGCATAATGAAAGAATATAACCTTTTATGTTCCTATTTTAGAGTTGACAGATTAGGAGAGACTAGAAAAATTTTTGACAAAATACATTACCTAGTGTTCTAACTCACAATGACAAATTGAAAATAAAACTGGTCAATTTTTAAAATCATTTGTAGGCAAGTTTCCCTTTTAGAATTAAAAAACAAAACATTAACTATATACCATTCTTCACAGCAGTAACCTCAAAATTATAAAATAGATATCAATGCAGAATTTAGCTACATAAATAATATAGAACTTACCTCCTGATTTGTGAAATTGGGCACACCACACAGGATACTTTATGTACTGGGGTTGAGGAGAAGCAAAGATGAGCAATACCACATAGACAAATGGAAGAACAAATGCTCATCATCTCAAAGTAAGGAGATACTTTTACAGAAGATGTTATCACCTCCTCTGAGTCTACAGAGGTGGTCAAGGAATGCTCACTTAGGACTGAGAACTGGACTAAGATGCTGTGGAGTTCGAAACCTTTGCCTGGTCTTTGTATGGCAGTCAGTGAGAACATGATTTTAAAAGGTGGTAGTTGTTTTTCTTTCTGTTATGAGGCAGCCCTAGAGCAAGACCTGGAGTTGAGAATATAAATAGACAGGTTTCAGACACAGCTCTACAAAAGCATCCAAGGTTGGTTTGGCTTTTTTGTTTGGTTTTTGCCTTGTGAGTAGGACTCTACAGATTTTATCATAGGGAAATACTTATCTTCACAAATATGTAGCTAAACTCTGCCTATGATTATAATATTCATCATTGGAAGTATATACCATAGGTGTGTAGATGGGTATACAAGGGCTGTCCAGAAAGTATCTAGCCATATAATATGAAAAATAGATGCATGTATGGCTGGATTTTTTTCCGGACAGCGCTCATACGATTACCCACTGGAAGTATCTGGAAGATGCACCTCATGCTGGTAGGAAACTCTCAAAGGGTACCAGATTCGGATCCAAACCCACGTGTTGCTAAAGGTCTTCTGTGAAGGGGTCAAAACGGCACATGCAGAGACAGGGAAATATACTACTGCAGACCAGCATGGATGTTTTGATAAGAAAACAGAGATAGATCATGGGGCCACACCAAACTCAGTGAACGGTGTTTCTCTAAAGGGCAGAGAGACGGAGAAAGGTGGAAGGCGGAGTTTTCACACGGCTGAAGGTTTGAAGAAGTTCCTCCAGAGGCGTGGGCATGAAGAGCAGGAAGCAGGGGTAGGAACTGAATTGGTGCCACAAGAGAAGGGGTTTTACTTTATTTGGGTAGAGACTTCTCCTTTGGCCTCCATAGGGCAGTCTTGTATTATGTAACTTGAGATAAATTCGCATATCATAAATTGCACCATTTTAACTATCTTAAAATATACAATTCAGTAGTTTTTATTATAGTTAAAATGTTATACAACCAAATACTTGTAAAAAAAAATGTTCCTATCTTATGTCCTAAGTCCCTTTATGTGTCCCAGTCCTTCAATAACATCGCCATCGCCTATATAGCCTTAGGTAGAGACACTAAGAAAGTCAAAAGAACAGACTAGGGAAAGGAAGTGGGCTCTGCCCCACACTCACTCCTGCTCTGATGATGGTGTAAACAGAGTGGATTCCTGGGGGAGGGGAACGCAGCTCAGGAGCTCCATGCCAGGCCCTGTAGGGAAGTGAGAGCAGTGGCCCACATTGAAGCCAGGAGTGGGGGCGAAAACGCACAACTGGAAGGACTGCTGACAGTGGAGGACCCAGGGCAGATGACAGACAATCCTCTCTCCTAGCACACACTGGCTCAAGGCTGGGCGTGGGTGAGGGAAAGAGGAGGCAGATACTTCAGGTTACACAGGAAATTATGCTGTTATATTGTATGAACATGTATCTGTAAGTTACATTCTGTGAAATCACCACAAACACTGTATACCAAATACTGAACATTGTTTCTAGAAAAAATATAAGGATAGGTTTCTGCAAGCCTCTAGTCACAACATTTTTGTCAACAAATAAATACATAACTTTGTTTAATGTATGTTTCTGTTTAAAAACACCTTATTAATATACATTGTTGATTCATTAACGCTGAGCTCACAGTCAACAGCACTATAAACTCATGCCTGAATGAGCTTATCTGACTAACACACGTATTTTCTCTGTAAAGCACATTACAGCCTTCTTGAACTTAGGAACACTAGCACTTCAGCAGTATGCTTGGGGGACATTTTAAACAGTGCAATCACCAACAAAAAAAAAACACAAATTAAAAAAAAAAAGGCAGCAAATAGGCCATGGAAACAGCATTTGTTTATAGTAAGATAACTGAATTGAGAAAGCAGAGCATCACCTTGTTCAATGTCATCTAGGAACACAAGCATTGGGTGACAAATTTTTCACCACTCTGAACATGTCTACAAATGACTGTGAAAGCACCATGAGTATTGATTTTTAGGGTTATAAATAAATTTTTAGCAAGTAGTAGAATTCACAGATTCACAACGTGCAAGTAATGAGGATTGACTATATCTAATCTACCTGCATTATATACACAGTACTTCCGCAGCAGTTCATAGAGTTGATAAATTCCAGGATTCATTAAGTCATTTAATCATAGATATTTAATCTGTCAAATATATGAACACGTTAAATAAATCACTTTTAGACTTACTTTAAATATGTTTTGATATTCAATATTTTATCATATAAAACATTACGTTACTACTAGACAATCCATTATATAGTAGAGACAGAGAAGCAAGGTTTGAGTTTTAAAGATTTCCACATTTACAGAAAAGCTAGTAATTCCAGCCATACTACCTACCAGAGTGCTTTGAGGATTAAATGTAATAATGTGTGTGACAGCACTTTGCAAATACTATTGCCTCTAGGTTCATGCTTTTTGCTTAATGAGGAAAGTGTTCAATGACATGCTCACTTACCTGTACCCAAATATAGCTATCTACTGCTTTCAGAACCTTCACATTGTTAACTGGGTGAATTTCCACCAACAGAGTTAAGCACTTTGATCCTACAAAATAAAGGAGGCTTTTAGTAATGAAGACCAGAATATCACACATTATCATCTCCACATAGGTCTGAACTTTGAAAATGTAAATGTGTTGCCTATTGTATTAGCTATTCCACAGAGAAAAGTAATTTACTTAAAATTTACTTTGACATTTCTTAAAACCCAAAATAGACACAAAAAACATGACGAAGGAGAAGTCCATACACATGGCGTGAGGAACAACTTCCTGCCCCCATTCCTCAGCCATTTTTAGGACAGCTTCACAGGCTGCCTCAGTTCTAAGTCTAAATACAGTGACAGACCAGTTCTGCCGCACAATGACAAATGTTGTTTGTGCATGAAAATAATAAGATATTTCTGATGCATGACCATGTTTCAGTTGACAGCACCTATCCGGAGGACAGGGGCTTGGCTTCCCTCAGGAATGGTGGTGGAGTGGCACTGATAATGACCCACTCGTTTCCTTAGTGTCACATTTGAGCAAAGTCATCAAAGACAGCAATTAGGAGGAAATCCTTAGACACAGGGTAGTTTGGGCTTACCAAGATAGTCAAATTTAGACCAAAAGTTCCCCTCCCCCAAGATTAACCCTCAAAAAAGAGGAATTATTTTATATTTGAGTTGTTATAAAGACTCTAATATTCTCAGATTCTTTCTCAATGTCTTTATTTTGAATAACAATGTTAATTTGGGGGGTGGCACAGCAACGTGGAATTCAAGCAATAACAGTTTTCACTATTTAAAAAAGTAATATGATACAAGTTGACAATGTACTGTAAAATAAATAAATAAATAAATGAAAGTTTAAAAATGTAATACGACAGCATTGCTTCATTTATTTTTTTTTAAAAGGCAAATAGTATAAAACAATTTCTGGAGTAGGCTTCACAATTATGAGGACTGGAATCCTCTGCAAACATGCCTTTAAAGATCACTGAAAAAGCAAGACAATGAGTGAATTATTATGTAGGATTACAAATATACAATAATAGAACAAATGAAAATCAAATATTGTTTGGTCAGTGGGTACTTGTAGCTTAGGATAAAAATTCCAGTGACAGGATCATACACCAAATCAAAAGCACTGTTGTATGTCTAATAACTGGGACAGAGACAAAGGTTAAGTGCTTTATGAATTTGCTTGATGATTCAAAAAAATGGCTTTAGAAATAAAGATATTGGTGTCAGATACTTGTGATGAAAAATAGAACAGAAATGTCCTGTAAAATGTGAGAACAAGAAAAAAAGCAATTTTCCTTACCATGTTATTTTGTTATTTTAAATATTTATAACTAAGTTAATATATTAAGTAGTGCAGCTGACATTTGACTACCTAATCTCTTCCTCTAAAAAGTTATGTATTTCAATTGGAAAGAAAAAACTTTGTGGGGACAGGCAGGCAGGGGAATTATTGAAAAATAAGGAATCACCTTGTTTTTGGCTTCTTTGGCAGTGGATTGTACCCAAATGAAATAACCAGCTATCAGCTAAATTCATTTTAAAATGAAAGGATTTTCAAGGGCAAAAACCATCTTCCTATACTAAGAATTGCCTTTTTTGGAGCGGTCCAGACACGTAACTAATATAATTAGCATAATGATAAGAGCAATCATGCAAATGGGAATTTTTCCCAATGACATACCATGTACTTCCACAGTATAACAGGAAACATTCTGGATTAGGATTCTGGAGACATCAGTTCTAGTTTAAGCTCTGACACTAATCTAATATATACTTTTCAGCAAATCCTGAAGCTTTTCTAGACCTCAGTGACTTGTTATTTAAAAAATAAAATGAAAAATTATAGAACTAGATTATTTCTAGAATCACTTTCAACCATAAAATCACAATTCCATAAAGTACTTAAAGTTATCTTAAGAATTTAGAGAATTCAGATGTCAATGGAGAGGTTATCACTAAAAGGTAAGACAGGACCAGGCAGGATATGGACATCACAGGAGGCAGACATGGCAGGATCAAAAGCAACAGTGTGGATGGATCTTGAGGGCATAACGCTAAGTGAAATAGGTCCAACAGAGAAAGACAAATACTATATGATCTCTACAGCATGTGGAATCTAAAAAACCAAAAACAACAACAGAAAAATGACATATATACTCATATTTATTTATTTCTGAAAACCAAGTTCATAGGTACAGAGAATTGATTGGTGGCTGTAAGATGCAAGTGGTGGATGTGTGGAAAAAATGGGTGAAGTTATTTTTGTTCCTTTATTTAAATAACTTGAATAAACTTTCCTTAGAAAGGAGCACAGGAATAGGCATAGCATGGGAAGCGTGGAGAATGGCAAAAGAAGTTGGTCAGATGTAGGTGAGGTACATGTTGGGAAAAGATGAGAAGGTTTGAAAACTCCATAGGGTCTGGTTCTGAAGAAGGTTGCGGTTGTTAGCTTGCTTAACCCAAACCATAGCTCCATAGAGTATGCACAGCATTTAACTCTCTATCTATAATGGTGGGGTTGAGGAGGCTGTGGAGCTCTCAGTGGCAGTGGGGCCCAACACATCTATTCACTCCAATTGCTGTGGAGATCTCTGTGCCTCATGGCAAATGCAGCTCTACAGGCAGCTTGGCCTAGCTTCCTATGGTGGGCCGTTTTCTAAATAAAACAACGGTCATGGCCACAGCCAAAAGGAGAAGCACTGTTGATAAAAACTGTTGTAAAGTGTGTGAACCAAGGAACCCTACCTTGTTCATACGAAAGATGTTACAGTTTGTCTCATTTGCAATGGAAAAATCTCAAAAGCAACAGAGTGTTAAATAACACCTTAAGACCAACTGCATATTATAAGCAAATGGCTTACCAAGTCATGCATGGACTGATAAAATAAGCCTTTCCAAAATATTTATTCAAATACAAAGCAATACAAGAGATCTTATAGTACTATCTGGTCACATTCTTCAATGAACAAAGGCCTCTTAAGACCTCACAATGTGTCTGCACCTCACTCCCATTCTCCTCTAGCCTCAGTTCCTACTACTCTGCCACTTGTTCACTCCACTCCAGCCTCACTGACTCCTCACTAACTTCGAACAGAAAGTCTACTAAGTGCACTCTGGCCTCAGGGCCTTTGTGCTGGCTTTGTGTTGACTCTGTCAGAAATGTGCTTTCACCATAGCCATATGTTTGCTGCCTCCCTTCTTTCAGATATCTGTTTAAATACTCCTCTAATAGTGTTTGCTAGGATCCTGCCTCAAATAAATTAATTGTACCCAAATACTTTCCTCAGACTCTATTTCAGAGAGAACTCAAACTAAGACAACAAGTTATCTCACTTTAGTCATGAGGGCCTGGCATGAGGGAGTGGGGAGACTGAACAAGGAAGAAGAGTATGCCAATATCAGGGGCATTATCAAATTCATGACCACCTTGAGCTGCATAGAGTTGGCCTCAGAATTATCCACTTTAGGGATTAAAAGGGGGAGTATTTATCCTTCATCTGCTTGTCCTTAGTAGTCATGACTTACCCTATTGGGAATCCTTTTCAACCATACTTCAGGTAATACATATGTGGGTAGTAAACAGATTTTCCCAAAGATTCTGGGCAAAAAGCAAGAAGTAGGTAGAGCAGCTGAGGTGAGGCACTATCTTTCAAATGACATCTGGGCAGAGCTGGTTCTCATTGCAGGAGCTGGCTGGCATGAAAGCAGAGCTAAGGAGACAAAGTATGAGGCTTCCAATGCAATAATTAACAATGTTCATTCTAATATTTTTAAAGATGCAACAGATCAATCTCACTAGAGGGTGCATCAAATCTTACTTGCATCAAACTTATAAAATTGAATAAGCCTACCTAAATGGGATTTAATGTTGTGATCAAATAAAACTTATAATGAACTTGGTCTGAAAGTACACTTTATAATATACATAATATACATAATCACTACTGTTCTGCATGACTATTAGTCATAAATGGTAAACATAATGTGAAGACTATAGTTACTACTGGGTTTATCAGCATAATAAAGAATTTCTAGGGAGTTCCCTGATGGTGCAGTGGCTTAAGGCTTCAGCGCTGGTACTGTCAGCGCTGCGGCCTGGGTTCATTTCCCAGTCAGGAAGCTACCCACATACAAAAAGCAAAAAAAA